>JACLAT010000137.1:0-100000 GCA_018105865.1 Metaphire vulgaris | reverse complement strand
TGGAGGTTGGGGGATTTGAACACCCACTTGTCATCAAGGCCACCCGTGAGATTCGGGCAAAATTGCAGATACATTTTTTGGGGTAGGGTTGTCTCCATAACCCCCCCCCCCCACAAACGTCTGGCGTCGCCACTGCATACAACAGTTAAAATAAACGAAGTCCTATTGGAACTAAATAAGTTCATACAACAGGTAAAATAAACGGTCCTATTGGAACTAAATAAGTTCATACAACAGTTAAAATAAACGAAGTCCTATTGGAGCTAAATAAGTTCATACAACAGGTAAAATAAACGGTCCTATTGGAACTAAATAAGTTCATACAACAGGTAAAATAAACGGTCCTATTGGAACTAAATAAGTTCATACAACCGTTAAAATAAACGAAGTGCTATTGGAACTAAATAAGTTCCTACACCCAGTGGCGAGGCCACGGAGGAGGGGATTTGAACACCCACTTGTCATCAAGGCCACCTGTCAGATTCAGGCAAAATTGCAGATACATTTTTTGGGTTAGGTTCTCTCCATAACCCCCCACTCAAAAACGTCTGGCGTCGCCACTGCATACAATAGTTAAAATAAACGAAGTCCTATTGGAACTAAATAAGTTCATACAACAGGTAAAATAAACGGTCCTATTGGAACTAAATAAGTTCATACAACAGTTAAAATAAACGAAGTCCTATTGGAGCTAAATAAGTTCATACAACAGGTAAAATAAACGGTCCTATTGGAACTAAATAAGTTCATACAACAGGTAAAATAAACGGTCCTATTGGAACTAAATAAGTTCATACAACCGTTAAAATAAACGAAGTGCTATTGGAACTAAATAAGTTCCTACACCCAGTGGCGAGGCCACGGAGGAGGGGATTTGAACACCCACTTGTCATCAAGGCCACCTGTCAGATTCAGGCAAAATTGCAGATACATTTTTTGGGTTAGGTTCTCTCCATAACCCCCCACTCAAAAACGTCTGGCGTCGCCACTGCATACAATAGTTAAAATAAACGAAGTCCTATTGGAACTAAATAAGTTCATACAACAGTTAAAATAAACGGTCCTATTGGAACTAAATAAGTTCATACAATCGTTAAAATGAACGAAGTGCTATTGGAACTAAATAAGTTCCTACACCCAGTGGCGAGGCCACGGAGGAGGGGATTTGAACACCCACTTGTCATCAAGGCCACCCGTCAGATTCAGGCAAAATTGCAGATACATTTTTGGGGTTACGGTTGTCACCATAACCCCCCACCCACAAACGTCTGGCGTCGCCACCGCATACAACCGTTAAAATAAACGAAGTCCTATTGGAACTAAATAAGTTCATACAACAGGTAAAATAAACGGTCCTATTGGAACTAAATAAGTTCATACAACCGTTAAAATAAACGAAGCCCTATTGGAACTAAATAAGTTCATACAACCGTTAAAATAAACGGTCCTATTGGAACTAAATAAGTTCATACAACAGGTAAAATAAACGGTCCTATTGGAACTAAATAAGTTCATACAACCGTTAAAATAAACGAAGCCCTATTGGAACTAAATAAGTTCATACAACCGTTAAAATAAACGGTCCTATTGGAACTAAATAAGTTCATACAACAGGTAAAATAAACGGTCCTATTGGAACTAAATAAGTTCATACAACCGTTAAAATAAACGAAGCCCTATTGGAACTAAATAAGTTCATACAACCGTTAAAATAAACGGTCCTATTGGAACTAAATAAGTTCATACAACAGGTAAAATAAACGGTCCTATTGGAACTAAATAAGTTCATACAACCGTTAAAATAAACGAAGCCCTATTGGAACTAAATAAGTTCATACAACCGTTAAAATAAACGGTCCTATTGGAACTAAATAAGTTCAGACAACAGGTAAAATAAACGGTCCTACTGGAACTAAATAAGTTCAGACAACCGTTAAAATAAACGAAGTCCTATTGGAACTAAATAAGTTCATACAACAGGTAAAATAAACGGTCCTATTGGAACTAAATAAGTTCATACAATAGTTAAAATAAACGAAGTCCTATTGGAACTAAATAAGTTTATACAACAGTTAAAATAAACGAAGCCCTATTGGAACTAAATAAGTTCATCATCATGTGTCATCTTCATATCTGAAGGTTGACGGTCATGAGTTGTTTCCACTTCGTTCTGTCTTCAGCAATCAGTATGATTCTCTCGGATATTTCTTGGTGGTATAGGCCTATGATTGTACTTGCAATCTTTTCTCTTAGAATGAGGGCTACGCCCTTTCGATTGTGAATTCCTCCAGAGTATATCACTTTATAGTTGTTTTCTTGCCCTGGTATACACGTTGTGAAATTTCCACATTCTTTCCAAAATGTTTCTGCTATTCCTATTATATCTAGCTCCATGGTGTTCATTTCTTGTATTATATTCGCTAATTTACCTGGCTTGTTAAGTCCTCTGACATTCCATGTTCCTATTTTACAGTTTCCTATTTTACAACAGTTGCTGGATGACGGTGCAGTGTTGCCTGTTGTACCACATCCACTCCACCGGACTGGATTGGTGATCTTAGAATGATCACCACCCCGTTTGCCGAGACTTGCATTCTTGTTTCGACTATTCATGACCTTTCTTGGAGGCTCTTAATTGCGGCGGGCCCCCAGAACCATCGCAATCGCAATGCCTGAACCATTTTAAACTGTCGTTCTCATCTGCTTCAGGTTGTTTCTCCAGCTGCCGTTATCCAGAGTGTTTCTGGTGTCCGCCGTCTGAGATAACCCACAACTTGCTGCCATTGTGGGTGATACCGTTGCCTGCTATTAGCCGTATGTTTTCAGGGTTCCTGACAGACCTGTCCACCTCGCGTAGCGCCCTAGGTGATACTTCAACACAAGGTTTTCATCACTGATGGCATAGCTCTGTCAGGCATACCCCTACTTCCATACGTTGCCACCTCCTTCGCCCCTTTGAGGCTGTACAGGTCGGATTTTAGAAGGAGGAAATAAGTTCACACAACAGTTAAAATAAACGAAGTCCTATTGGAACTAAATAAGTTCATACAACAGTTAAAATAAACGAAGTCCTATTGGGACTAAATAAGTTCCTACACCCGGTGGCGAGGCCACGGAGGAGGGGATTTGAACACCCACTTGTCATCAAGGCCACCTGTCAGATTCAGGCAAAATTGCAGATACATTTTTTGGGTTAGGTTCTCTCCATAACCTCCCACTCAAAAACGTCTGGCGTCGCCACTGCATACAACAGTTAAAATATACGAAGTCCTATTGGGACGGGAAACTTGAAATCTCAAAGCGTAAATACACTTAAATGAAACAGAAAAAGCGTTGTGTCAATAGACACTGAACGAGTCAAAGGTTACATACAGAGGCGTAGCTAGGGGAAAGAGGGCAGCCGCCCCGGGCGCTGAGGTGGGGGGAGGTGGAGCGCAAATTGGGCTTTGGGTTAGTGTAACAAAACAGAAGCAAACAGAAAAAGATAAATACGTCATAATTACTCCTCGACTCGTAGTGGAATAAATCAGTGACGACCTTTTTTTTGCCCGTCAAGACTTTTCGAAGTTGAAGGGGGGCGTCGTCGGTATGTTTTTGACCCTCGCTACGTCTCTGGTTACATACTGGCACCTGAAGCTTTTGTCAGAATTCATTAAATACTGTCATTGAAAAGACCGAAATTAAATACAATTCTAAAGCAGATAGGCGAAAGAGTGAGTCTTCAGTGCCTGTTAGAGGTCTCATCATAAGACACGTCGTATATTGGCATATTGCTCGCTTCAAAAACCTTTGCTAGTGCTCAGTGAAGAAAGAATTATGGTTTCAACTTGAGTGACTGAACTTAAAGTTATTCTCTGAAACAAAAGTGTGCCTTTCCAGGGTCATATTTAAGCCACGTTATAAGATATGTCTAATCACCCACATAAGCATAAGCATCTCTAAGGGTCACAGGTTTTCTGTCGCCTTAATTATCTTAAAATGCATTTTGAAACTGAGCATCTAAACTAAAAGATATGCAAATGGACACAGATCAAAGAATATTACTATTGCACTGGCTAGAGCAGTGCTTCAGCAGGATGCAGATAAACATTTTCCGGTTTCACTTTCTCATCCAATTTCTTGATTGCCTTTCTGAGTCTGGCAAAGGTTGCCATAAGAAGAACGAAAAGGACAACGATGACGATGATACATGCAGCAACTGAAGTTCTCCAAATCAATGCAGTTATATTTCTGTCTTCTAGAACAACAACGAGGATGACGGCAAATAAATCATTTCGATATGTTTCGCTTTGACATTTAAGTAATTCACAACAGTGGCGTAGCCAGATTCCCTGGATAAGAGATGACACATCGACATCTTCGACAAGTGAAAATGAAAAAGTGTACAAGCAAAAGACGGTCGTTAAGGAGTTCTTGCCATATTCACATACACCATGCCTACTCCCCGCCGAAAAATTTCTGAACGGGTTTGCGTAAATCTCACGACTGATCCTAGATTAGGGGCCGCTCCCCCACCCCGTGCTCCCGTGGCTACGCCAAATATCTACAATCTACAATTCTGCATGCATTTCTTGGCGGCGAAATAATAATGAGAATCAAATACATTTCTTTCTAGAGATTGCATGTCTCCAAGTGTGATAAGAAATCTAGCGTCGGTGAATGTATTAGAAAATCAGAGATTTGCTACGACAGCTTAAAAATTGATTTATACGAATGCAGGCCTACTTGTTTATTTACCACCGAACTTTGCGCGCTGCTAATTAACGAAATACATCACTGAATACTAATGTTGTTTCTTCAAGTAATTTTGATCACCGTTACCTGCAGGTAGATTCTTAAATTCAGCGTGCAGGGATATGACGGTACACGGTACATCCTTAAGCATGCATCCAGCTTCGCAGAGGTAAGTTCCTGGCGCGTCGACTGAGAGATTCCTCTCTTCAAATATCATGGGTTGGTAGTTTGGAGCTAATCTGGCGATCCATCGATAGCTGCAATTCTCAGAACTGTTGGCCAGACAGAAGACGGATTCCTTGTGGTCGACAACCACAGTTGACATATTCTTCTTAGCGTCTAAAATCACAACACTTTTTTAACCAAGATTACATATTAGTCAGCGAGTTGCATTGGCGTAAACTTGGGTTAAAAAGTGGGGAGGGGAATCTCTATACCTTCCGCCTTCCCTATGGTATTCTATCAAAAGTGGAAGGTTCGAGCCTAGAGGCGTAATAGAAGTTTACGCATATGGTGAGTTGCTGCAAACATCGATATTATTCTATCAAATTTTGGTTCAAAGACAAATTTTTGCAGAATTCAAAAAATCTCACATAATATTTTGATCTTGCTGGAGGTCCAGTTGATGTGAGGTGATCGCGCTGAATACCAGACTATCTTTGTTGCATTTAGAGATGTTCCAGTCTTCAGTTGCAGATCCGAAGAGACAGAACCGTTTGTCGTTCTATCATCAGTTGATCGTAAGGCGCTACCTTGTGCTGTTGCCCATCGCATCTCAGGTGCAATGTTTCCTGCGTACTTCAAATGGCACGAACAGCGGATGGCTTCCGTATCGATTCCACAGTCGTTATCTCCAATCAGTCCACCTGCTTCGATGTTTGTCTCACAATTAGGAAGAGCTTCTGCAAATACGAATAGACAGTCATATAGAATAGTTATTTGATGCTTCGCTTAGATATCGGTGGATGTGCAGCCAACCGCAGGGCGATGTTAACTAGACTGGGGTGTGGCCACGGTGGGGTAGCGACAAGAATCTTGTCACGCAACCGGAGGGTAGTGGGTTCGAATCTGACCCTAACCAATGCCGAACAGGGCCGTTTTAAGACGTTTGGGGGCTCTGGACATTTTTAAAAGACTAGCACCAACGGTGATGACCTGTCTTGCTTATCATTTATTTGGAGGACAATCAGGCAGTAATACATTGTACTTTTCGATGGAGAATTAAATGATTTGCCAGAAAGCATAGAACAAAAACTGCTAAAGTATCAGTTTTATATTTCAAGTGAGAACGCAAAAGCTAAGAGATCGAAGGGCATGGTGCAGATAACGCAGAGCGATTTTTCTGAGATAGGCTTCGCTCAAGTTTACGATAGCATACTGTACGGTACTTCAGCTGTCGTTAAACTTTATTACAGCACCGTAATTCAAGTGCCACACTTTGGATACTCTTCAAAGTCGGCCTTCACTATTTGAGTGTGAGTATAATCTTGATTTCTTTTCGTTTGATCTGACCTAAGACGGTGAGTTGTGCCGACCCCAGTTGACCCTGTCCTGCTTCGTCGAGGCATCGGAATGTTCCAGCGTCTTCTCTCTTCACCGACGAAATGACGAGATCATAGTGGGTTACGTTGGACCCAATCACGATACTTTCAACGGTGACTCTCGGATGGTAGGGCAGGACAACCGTTCTGCTCAGGTAGACATCGTCTGCCGTCTGCCGTCCGGTGCGAACGTGCTGCCAAGTGATGATGTACGGTTGGTCGGTGGAACAGCTGAAGCGAATCCTCTCACCGACGACTGTCTCTTGATTCTCCGGCACTGTTATCAGTCGTCCATTGACAATTGTCCCTGTAATGAGAGGCAGTAGTTTCATCAAGTTTCAAAAGCATTGTTGTCATCGTCAACATCGTATAACCTCTCCACCCACTTGCCAAATCCTGGAGTCACCACTGCTAGGGAAGACTAGGGTGATCGAGGGATGTTTGAAGAGAGGAAAATCAAAGGGTGGGAATACTTACAATGTAACTTAGCGGCATTCAACAGCTCCTAATTTTTCAAGAGAATATCTCAGACGTAATCATAAATAACAGAAGTCCATTGGCTCTAAGGGGTTGTCCATTAATTACGTCAACAATTTAGGGGGAGGGGTTTGAAAAAGTTTGACAGTTGTTGACAGGGAGAGGGGGTTGACGTCAATAATTTTACTTTTTTAAAATAATCAAAAATAGGAAATGTCATGGAATACTACTTATTACAATGGAAGAAAAGCATGGCAAAAGGTCATCACCACCACATTTTGACACTCGATGAGCAAAACAGGGAAAAATGGTCATCGCCGCAAAAATAATAACCTTGTTATTGGGACCTGTCATTGATCTTGGGGGCGGGGGTCAAAAGTTTTTGACGTAATTATAGAGGGGGTAGCTGAAAGTTGACAGGTGTTGACAAGGGGGAGGGGTCAAAATTGCCCAAATATTGACATAATCAATGGACAGCCCCTAACGTTAACAGCCGTGAAATTTCTGATTAATTAATTATCAGTGTGTTTATAAACTAATTAAATTTCTCATAGTCTGTTATTTCTAGAGCCAATATGAATTACAAATATTAATAAATTAATAAATGTTTGTTAAACAGATTTTAAAAGACGAACAAACTAACTAACATGTCAAGAAAAACGCAAAAATGTCCAATATCTTCTGCAATCTGTAAAACTTCATGTCTCGTACGCATTCATCAGTAGTTTACTGAGTAGACACCAACTGACAAGAACTGTTGTTGATTCTTGTCGCCGTAATTGTCGGCGATAAAGTGTTCAAAGTCCAAACTATAGAAACCGTAAAACACAATCATATAAGCATACAATTATATGATCTGCGCTTAATTAATCAATTATTTATTGAAGCAGTTTGCTACGAGTAGCCTACCTACTCTGACGACATAAGCAAGTCTTCTGGTCTTGAGCTTTGACGCACGTAAGTACTGTACTTGAGCATTGACATTGACATACTTATAACCTTACTATTCCAAAAGTCATCTCCTTCGTTGCTATAACCACCGCCTTATTGATACGCTGACCTTTTGCCCGGCCGACAATTCACCTTGCCACAACTAGTTCAAGAAAGATTAAGCACATAAGAATAAGCAGCTACTACTGTACTACTTACCAAACTTTACCAAAGCGCTGCATAAATTTACGAGATCTTACTTTACTTTGCTTACTTTACTTACTTACTGTCTATCTCTGTTCACAGTCCGAATGGACCAAGACCAAAGCCTATGACTCATGGCGATAGTCATAATGCCACATTTAAAAACTTAACATGACTAGAAATTTTCACTTGTACTGTAGAGTACTGCTACACATCTTAAAGCACAGACAATATTTGCAAATGGTTTTCACACAGGCTTATTTAGTCTCCTAAACCATCTTAAATCACATTGCTATTTATTATTATTATTATTATTATTATTATTATTATTATTATTATTATTATTATTATTATTATTATTATTATTATTATTATTATGCAACTAAAAAGACTTCAAACCTGTGTACGATATGCGTCCAATGCACTACTCTTTCTCTCTCTCTATCTCTCTCTCTCTCCCTTTCTCTCTTACTGACCTAGCCGTGGATCATGTAACGTGTGGCAACCCACCAATCAGAATAGGGTCGGCACTCGGCAGTGGGATATGTACAACACCGCAATGCAAGAGAACCCAACCATGACATGAGTCATGGCGTGCTGAGTTAACTTTTTGATCTGTCGGTATAGATCGGTTGGTCGTTTCAATTGGCGTTATAGCATAGGGCGTCCATAAATTACGTCACGCGGTTAGGGGGAGAGGGTCCGGCCACTTGACTCTTTTTTTGCTTGTCTGACTTTTTTTTGCTTGTCAGGGATTTTTGAGAGGAAAAAATACAGTTATGACCTATTGTTTGCTTGTCAGGGTTTTTCGAGAGGAAAAAATACAAGGATGGATTTTTTGCTTGTCAAGACTCTTCGGAAGACGAAAATGGAGGGGGACGAAAAGGGGGAGGGTCGGCCCGTTGTGACGTCATATTTTAGGAGGTCCGACGTTGTGTGACGTCGCGTTACGTAGAGGAGGGGTCAAAAAAGTGACAAATTCGCGTGACGTAATTTATGGACGACCCCTTAACCACTGTCAAGAGTTCTCTAAACTTTAATAAAATATTCAAGCATATTTTGTACTTCACTCTGGAGCGGCGCTGGGTTTTGTTGGCTGGGTGGGTCTAATGCAATCAACACAACCAGGACCCGCCTCAGACTACCCCTTCTCCCTTCAAATCAAAATTTCTCTGCGGTTTTGCACGATTTGCTCGGGCGTCCCTGCCCGAGGCTGGGTGGGTCCGGACCCGCGGACCCACACCCTATCGTCACCCCTGAGACTGTCTTCACTATGTTACTGGTGACATTAAAGGCGTGTCTGAGTTAATGGATTGTTCATGTGAGCTTGAAACGCCCAAAGTCAACGTCTGCCCATTTGAATAGACCTAGTTGCATTCACAGAGGTCGTGACAGCCAGTGCTGTTTTAAGAAGTTTGGTGGCCCTATAGCAGGGGTGCACAACCTTTTGAGGCCGATGGCCAAATTCAATGTTCTCGCATAGGTCGCGGGCCGAACAAACAATATGCATGTTGTATAATAAAGGTACACTCCATATAGGCTCAGCGCCCGTACGGAGAACCGCGCCTTCAGTTATATACGGCAACGGTTGACTGAGGGCGGTTACCAGCCTTTCCCTCGCCGCCTTTCCTTCCACCGAGTTAACACCCGATGTACTCAGTCACAGCTGAGTCGACTGGGGGCGCTTGGGATAGAAACAACCGAAAAGTTTCTGCCGCGGCCGAGAGTTGAACCACAGACCTAAAGATTGGCAGACCAGTGTGCTAATAGTAACCTCAAAATATGTTAATATATGTGTAATTGAACTACTCATACAACGTATCAAAGTGAGTCAATATAAAATGAACGCCAGTATTTTACTTATTTTCCTATCAACGTATCATTGTGCAATCTGCAAAGATACGATAATGATCTAATAATTCGAATCTAATGGGATGGATGCGACTGAATGCCTTTAACTAATTTCTCAATGTTTGGCTCTAGTTCAGTTGTTGCAACATTTCAAGTGGAGGTTTAAGCTTGGTCGCAAATTAGTCTTATTTAGGTTCATGATCGAGAAAGTCTGCTCACACAAAATATGTAGGGCCTACTCCCAAAACATGGTATCGGAACTTTGCTGAACATGTTCTTTCCCTGGACATTTTTCTGTGCAGATGTTTAAGAGATATTCACAAAACAAATATTCGTCGTCTGTGAAAGACTGTGAAGACTCGAAGATTAGGCGCATGTGAATAAGGAGCTACTTCGGTACTGCCTTTGAAGGCGCTATAGAAATTAACGAGATTTTACGTAGTTACTTATATTTGGTGTCCTTGTTCCTTTTAGTTTTCTCCACCTACACGGAAGTCCGGCTTCATGGAGACAGGGATATGGCAACCCGGGCTGAGATATCTTCAGTAATCGTAGAAATAGATATTGTAATTTCAAGAGAAGCACGTGTTCAAAGAACGCCTTAAGGCGTTTATTATCGCCCACCTACCGTTACCAACATGTCCGGTTGTTAGATATCGCACAATTTTTAGTAACCCAATGGATATTCTAGTCCATGGATTGTATTAGCAAAATGATCATGATCTATATTTTCCACATGGAATTTTAGTGACGGGCCTGTTTCTTGTGTTGTTCGAAATTGTCCCGCGGGTCGGATAAAAAGTTAAAAACCTTTGGCGGGTCGGATCCGGCCCGCGGGGCGCGGGTTATGCACCCCTGCCCTTTAGGCATTTTGAAAATGTAGTTACGACCTTTTTAAGCACATGAAAACGGTAATGACTTTCTTCCCCTGAAACACCTAAGTAAGGTCGTCAACTATCATTGGGCGATGACCTCCTTTTGCGAAAATAATCGTACAGTCAACATTGAGCACCGGTAAAACTTTTTCCCGCCGTCCGCCGGGGCCCCTTGTTGCGCGGGGGCCTTAAGCACGTGCCTACCATATGCCCATGTCTTAAAACGGCTGTGGTGACAGTCGATCAATAAATTATTGCACGTCACTTAGTGGTCTGCATGGTAATTAGATTATTTTGCAATAAAACGAGATTATTATTATTATTATTATTATTATTATTATTATTATTATTAGCTGGATAATTTATATGGCGCAATAAGCATGGGCAATAAGCATGGCAAAATGGCCAAAGACAAGAACGCTTTACAATACTATGTATACCCGATGGTGAATAGTTTAGTCTTAAGGTTACTTACGAAAAGTCCGAGAGAGTTTGTAACATAGTCCGGTAATGAGTTCCACAATTCTGGACTTCCCCGTGTGTGATCGACCTGTCCCCGAACTTAGCCGTTTTAGACGGGAATGGGGGGACACTAGTAGCAGTTCAACGCGACTGCCAGATCTGAGCAGCCGACGTTGTTCCAGCGTCGTTGTCCGCTTTAAGAGGGAGGCGATGTAGTGCGGACAAGTATGGTCGTGTAGCACCCGGTAGTAAGTCAACAGGCAACTCTTGTAGACAATGCGCTCCCGTATTCGTGGCCAGTGGAGCTTATCACGAAGCAGTGGCGTGACGTGAGTGTTCCATCGAGCTGCAAAGATCAGTCGCGCCGAGACGTTGAGCACGGATTGCAGTTTGTCGAGCAGATTGGCGGAAACGCCCAACAGCACACTGCTACAATAGTCAATCCGACTCAGGACTAACGCCCGGACTAGTAGTATTGTAGCCGACACCGTGAGATATCGGCGCATCGCTTTAATCCCCCCCCCCCGTAACTGGTGGTAGCATGAGCGGGTGACGTTGACGATGTGCTCACCGAACAACAGAGCCTCGTCAAGAGTCACCCCGAGCAGCCTGACGTCTCTGACCGGCTCAATATCGAAGATTACAATTGGGTGTTATTATTTTTTTTTACAACAGAAGCGTTTCTATGCCCGAGTACAATCCTATAAAATTCTTCACAAATTTCCAGAATATGCAGGATTGGCGTCAAATCAATTATCCAAATAAATGGCCTCAGTTGGAATATATTCAATTAATAAAATGCATCCATTTGCATTATCACAAATCGATTTGTTTTATTACAAAAGCAACGAAATATATGATCTGCTTCTATTTAAAAAACTGGAGTAGCTATTTCTGACAAATAAATAATAAAAAAATAAGTAGGCCTAAATGTATTTTGCAATTTGGCCAACTGCTCTTTGACCAGATTATTAGAAAAATATAATATGTTATTAAAAATAACTTGAAGAAATTTATTAGAGAATTAACATACAGTAGAATGGATTAAAACTAAAATATCAGCCGCCCACTTCTGATTCAGCCAAGCATTATAGGTAGTGAAGGTTTTGTTGGTTCAACGCCTTGTGAAATCCCCAGTTAGGCTGGGTGCAGTCTGATAAAGTGAAAGTAACACAGCATTTGGCTAAACAGGGACCCGTACAGGTCTTTAGGACATCGTAATCAATTGCATCCTTTAATCAGACATTTAACTAAGACACAGTTTTTATCATCCTTAAAGAACAAGCGGAAACGTCAGTTCGGTAATTTTACACCCGCACAGACCTACGTTTAGGCCCCTATTTCGCCAGGAAGGGCCACTGTATACAGTGGCGTACACAGGGTAAATGGCAGTAGGGCCGATGCTCTGGGCGCCACTTGAAGGAGACGCAAAAAACTGTAATTTTGCTGTCTACTCAGCGTAGAAAGAGAAGAAACTGATACAGCTGACTTTGAGCACATCAAAGACCAGTTCTCATCAATAAAAGCAATACAAGTGCATCTGTAGTTTTAATATTGTGTCAATAATATGCCGTGATTTGTTAATTACAGATTTTTTAACCTGCTAATTTAATTTTCTGACCCCCCCCCCCGACAATGGGCTAAGCCAACTACCATAGATACGCCCCTGCATTGACTGTATGAAACAGCATATTAACACATTTACTGTAACTGCATGTGTGCATTAAAGGAGGAAGCTAAGTACGCCGCTATTGTATCGAGTATCTGTAGAGTGTAGAATAGTTGAGAGCGTGAACGCCTTTTCATTGAAAATAAGATGAGTCGATCTGCAGCATTCACTTCAATTATTCGATTCTATTTCATTCTTTGCATCGTAACAACTGGTAAGAAAATATTGACTTAATAAAAACTACTGGAATTCAAGTGGTCTGGCAGGATTTCTCTTGTGTTGAACGCAGTTGTCGCTCACACTGCCAACGTCCGCTTGTCCGCTGGTTGGATTTCTCTGGAGTTGAATGCAATAGTGTTATCTCATGACGCTGTGGACCGCCCAAATAAGTTCCTGAATATGATTATGATTATGATTACGGTTACGATTAGTATAACTCAGTAGCGTCATTTCACATAGGCTTACTTAGCCTCCTAAACCACTTAAAATCACATTATTATTATTATTACACTTTTCTTGGGAGGCAAAATAATATTTTGGAAATTTTTTGGTAAATTTGTGCAAATTTTAGGCAATTTGTGCAAATTTTAGGCATTTTTGCAAATTTTAGGCAACTTTTTGCAAATTTCTGGCAATTTTTGGGCAAATTTTGTCAAATTTGCAAATTTTTTATATTTTTGGCAAATGTTTGGCAATTTTTGCGATATTTTGCACATTAATACATTATAAATTATTTTTTTCATTTCCTTGGATGGGGGAGGGGGAGCACGGCCCCCCCAAATGACGCCCCTGTTATAATTACAATTATGATTATGACTGTTATGATTTATAATATTATTATTATCATTACTTTGCTTAGCAAAAGGGAAATTGATAGCACAGTTGACGGGGCTTGTTGTCCATCCTGGACACAGAGTGGAAATCCAATGTCATTTGAAGCCAGGCAGCAATCTGTTGGAGTGGACATTTGCAGGTGTTGGTCAGTCGATTCCGAGTACTTTGTTTAGCGAAGGAAGAGGACTGAATCGCCATCTCGCGAAAAACTTCTCTTTCATCCACGATGACAGGAGAGTTCTATCGCTGTCCGCCGTCAATGCAGAGGACGACGCTGGAACTTACAGATGCAAGATGCTCTGTTCGACTGAAAATCGTATCTGTGAAGATGTAACTGAATTAATTGTTATCGGTAAATATCTGGCGAAGACGATCCGTAGCGATAGTTTGTGCAATTCTCCAGTAGTAGGCTTACTCAAGGAATATTTTTTTAATATTTCAGAATCAGCAAAATATGCTGATCATAAAGTAATTCAGCTAAAATTTGACTTAAGTTCAAACGAAGTGATTCGTAAAGTTAACTGTAGGCCTATTTCTGTAGGTCACCAGTCAGAATAGACTCTATCAGCTAGATCAGTAAGACTAAAAATATTACTCTACCCAATTAGGAACCACAAACAATTTATTTTCCAGAAAAACCCTTAAATTCGGTAATTTCTTTTTATTGTGTTTTCACAGATGAGCATTTGAACTGCAGTTCGTTCCACAGTGACCCATTTCTATTAGAAGGCGCGTCTCTTGCTTTGCAATGCGCGATCCGTTGGTGGGGAAATTGGCCGCCGACCATAACATGGGTTAGCAGCAGCGATGGTGAGTTGGTCGATGAGAACAGAGACCAAGCGACAGCAGCGCCTGCTGTGTCCAGAGTCGTGTCGAAGCTGGAACTGGTCGCCAATCGCTCGATGAATAAAATGGCGTTCAGTTGTAAACTGCGATTCAGCTTAGATAACTATGTCGGTGAGAATAGTTCAGTGACAAACTGTCCAGACTACGTAGACGAATGGACATCGCCTCAGTTGAACGTCTACTGTAAGTTTACTCAGAGAATTTGCTGATTGAGAGGATCGCTGGCTTCATCTCAGTAGCATTTTTTTAACATATCGCCATCTTCCGATCCTCGGTTAATGTTAAAATGTTAACGCTGTCAAAAGCGTTTGACATCCATTATCTCTACTTCTCCTATTACGTTTCAATCAGATGGTCATCTGGATGGGATTTATCCTTTTCTTGCTGGTCTCAATATCAATGACGTTTAGTGTTTATTGATGCCGCTTGAAACCAATTAAGTCCTCTCGCTTTCTCTTTCTCTATTCCTCTCCTTTCCTTGCAGTTCAAATGTTCATCTGTGAAAACACAATAATTAATTCAAAGCTCGATCATACGTATTTTATATTTTTCGTATCATACGCACGTATTTTAACGTATGACTCATTATCATTCGCGCTATCATACGTGAGCAAAAATTCCTTAGGCCATGAATTTTGAGATCAGTTACAGTGACGTGGCGTGACGTCGCAATTGATATTGCTCGCTAAGTAAGCAAATTATAAGTAACCGAGCAGACTTACAAAATACGCGTATCGTACGCGTATTTTATTATTTTTTATTCATACGCACGTATTTTAACGTATTTTATTTTGTCATACGCGTACGAATGCATGCTGGACAGTCTGGAGGTGGTGAAGACGATGGGAAAACACTCGCAGTTCTTCGAGGTCGAACCGGAGGATCTCTGTGAAGAGTTCTTCGAGTTCGTAGAACTGGTTCCGTCCTACGACGAGGTCATCAACGATGACATCTGGCAGGAATTCCGCTACGCAAAGTACAACTGGTAGACCTCAAGACCGGTCTCAAGGTCGGTCTCAAGGTTGGTCTCAAGGTCGGTCTCAAGGCCGGTCTCAAGGTCTGTCTCAAGGCCGGTCTCAAGAGTGAAAGGAATGTGGGATGTTTCAGTTGATCGAAGCAAACAGATCTGATCTCGGACATAGAGTAGAGCTTCTTTATAACGGACTCGGTTATAAGGTAAACTCAGTTATAACTTACCGCAATGTACGGTCCCGTGTGATGCGCTACCGTTTTGGATGGTATTCGATATAACGCACATCGGATATAGCGTATTCAATTTTACAGACCCGCTAAGTACGTTACAACGAAGTTCTTCTGTAGATTGGAGCTCTGAGTGACAGGATTGAGGCAGATCATCCTGGAGGCAGGAGTGACAGTAATCTCTGGAACGTCGAAGGAGTGATCGCAAAAAAGACATCGCCGCCGAAATTTTTTAGCTTGCGTTCTGACAGAATTTTATCGCGATTTTTCATTGAAATTTTCACGAAACAATTCTTAACTACCCTTAAAAGTATCACTTTATGAAGACACCATTCCTCAATTCTCAATATTTCAAAAGCAGTGCAGTAAAACGTGCTGTATCGGTAGTTAAGTTAATTTGATGTTTTATATCTTTAATATTTTTCAATAGCAATCATGAAAAATGAAAATCCAAGAACCTGATTTAAAGATTCTTAATACACATTATTTAACAAATAGTTAGGAACAATATTAATAAGCAAATAAATTGATGATTGAAATCGAACTTTAAGCAGAATAATCGAAGCTACTGAAAATCAATACAGATAATTTCAAAAAGCCAAATAAGTTTTTACAACAGCTAAAATAAACGAAGTCCTATTGATACGGAAAACTCGAAATCTCAAATCGTAAATGCACTTAAATGATACAGAAAAAGCATTGTGTCAATAGACACTGAACGAGTCAAAGGTCACACACAGAGGCGTAGCTAGGGCAAAGGGGCAGCCGCCGTTCCCCGGCGTTGAGGTGGGGGCGGCGCCAAAATCGGGCTTTGGGTTAGTGTAACAAAAAAAGAAGCAAGCAGTAAAAGGTAAATACGTCATAATCACGCCTCGACTCGTAGTGAAATAAATAAGTGACGACCGTTTTTGCTCGTCAAGATTTTGCGGAAGTTGAAGGGGGCGCCATCGATATTTTTTGACCCTCGCTACGCCTCTGGTTACATACTGGTGGAGATGTAACTTTTCCGGAAAAATAGAGTGGCCGGAATTATTCCGGAAATTTCCGGAAATGTTCGGAAAAGTTCAAAAAACATTTCTAGCAAATGTTTTGTTAGAGATAAACATACAGCAGTGGACAAAATTAATTACCGCAGGTCCCACAGCTAAGAATACAAAGTTTTATATTATTTTTTTGGCACATAGGGGGGAAATTGGTCGAAAACGGGTTCACCGATATTTTAGCGAGATCTCGCAAATTTAAGTACTCTACTTGCTGTTCAGGGAACCAGCTTCACCTTATGAATGTTCACGAATGTGACGCACCGAGGTCCGGCGAGACTATGGGTAAAATAAACAAGAGTATAGTTTTGTTTTGTGACAATTCATTATTTTTTTCCATTAAAAATGAATAACAATTGAATGGTATTAAACTTTGTAAAATATTATTATGACTCTTAGAATCACACATTTGTAATGGCGTCGCGTACTCTGGTTCTCTGCGACTTCCGAGTCCCGACTCAGACATTATATAGCACTACATCCTGACAGTTGTTAACTTGTTAAAAAATGCCCAACAAATGAATAGTAATAAGTAGTAATAATGATAAAAAATAATAATAGATATCAGTAATAGTAATAAATAGTAATAGATAATCATAATAGACAGTAATAATAATAATAAATAATAATAATCAACTTTTCCTTTCCGGAAAAGTACCTCGGAAATTTCCGGAAATTTTCGGAAATTTCCTAACTCACATCCCTACATACTAGCATCTTATTATACCTTCGTCAACAATCACGAAAGACTGCGTAATTTAAAATCATAAATTAAATACAATTCAAAAGCAAATAAGCGAAAGAGTGTGTCTTCAGTGTCTGTTAAGGGTCTCATCTTAAGACACGTCGTATACTGGCATATTGCTCGCGTCAAAAACCTTTGTTAGTGCTCATTGAAGAAATAGCCTAATTATGGTTTAAAATTTAAACACACTGAGAGACTGAACTTAAAGTAACGCTCTGAAACAAAAGTGTGCCTTTCCTTTTAAGCCACGTCATAAGACATGTCTATGATGTCTAATCACCCACATAAGCATCTCTCTGGGTCACAGTTTTCTGTCGCTTTAATTAACTTATAAAGCATTATGGAACTGAGCATGTAAACTAAAAGATATGTAAATGGACACAGATCAAAGAACATCACTATTGCACTGGCTAAGACAGTGCTTCAGAAGGATGCAGACAAACATTTTCCGGTTTCACTTTCTAGTTCCAATTTCTTGATTGCCTTTCTGCGTCTGGCAAAGGTTGCCATACGCAGAGCGAAAAGGACAACGATGATGATGATACATGCAGCAACCAAAATTCCCAAGAACATTGCAATCCCATTTCCGCTTTCTAGAACAGCAACGAGGATGACGGTAAATAAATCATTTCCATTTGCTTCGTTGTGTCATTTAAGTAATTTACGACAGCCAAGGTTCCGGGATAGAGATGCCACATCGACATCTTCGACAAGTGAAAATGAAAATGTGTGCAAGAAGAAACGGTCTTTAACTTCTTTGAGTTCTTGTCATATTCACATACACCATGCCTACTCCCCACCGAAAAATTTCTCAACGGGTTTGCGTAAATCTCACGACTGATCCTAGCTTAGGGGCCGCTCCCCCACCCCGTGCTCCCGTGGCTACGCCAAATATCTACAATTCTACATACATTTCTTGGCGGCGAAATAATAATGAGAATCAAATACATTTCTTTCTAGAGATTGCATATCTCCAAGTGTGATAAGAAATCTTGCGTCGATGAATGTATTAGGAAATCAGAGCTCTGCTACGACATCTTAAAAAACTGATGTATACGAATGTAGGCCTACTTATTTATTTACCACCGAACATTGCGCGCTGCTAATTAACGAAATACAACACTAAATACTAAATGTTGTTTCTTCAAGTAATTTTGATTGCCGTTACCTGCAGGTGGATTATTAAATCCAGCGTGCAGTGATATGACGGTACACGGTACTTCCTTAAGCATACACCTGGCTTCACAGAGGTAGGTTCCGGGCGCGTCGATTGAGAGATTCCGCTCTTCAAATATCATGGGCTCGTAGTTTGGAGCGAATCTGGCGATCCATCGGTAGCTGCAATTTTCAGAACTATTGGCTAGACAGAAGACGGATTTCGTGTGGTCGACGACCACAGTTGACAGATTATAATTATTCTTAGCGTCTAAAAAATTACATTTAGAACCAAGATTACATATTAGTCAGCGAGTTGCATTGGCGTAAACTTAGATTAAAATGTGAGGATGGGAGCACTATACCTTCAGCCTTCCCTATGGTAACCTGTTAAAAGTGGGATGCTCGAGCATAGAGGTCTAATAGAAGTTTACGCATATGTTAAGTTGCTGCAACCATTAATATCGTTTTCTCAAGTTTTCTTTCAAAGGCAAATTTTTGCAGAATATTTCTTTATATCTCACATAATATTTTGATCTTGTTGGAGGTCCAGTTGATGTGAGGTGATCGCGCTGAATACCAGACGATCGTTGTTGCATTTAGAGATGTTCCAGCCTTCAGTTGCAGATCCGAAGAGACAGAACCGTTTGTCGTTTTATGATCAGTTGATCGTATATCTTGACCCTGTGATGTTGCCCATCGCATCTGTGGTGCAATGTTTCCTGCGTACTTCAAATGGCACGAACAGCGGATGACTTCCGTATCGATTCCACAGTCGTTTTCTCCAATCAGTCCACCGGTTTCGATGTTTGTCACACAATTCGGAAGAGCTTCTGCAAATACGAATAAACAGTCATATGATGCGTCGCTTGTCCAACTTGATTTACTCTCCCGTCAAGCAGCGGAGCATCATAAAATAGTCATCAAGGGAGGAGAACACAAAAATAGATATCGGCGAATGTGCAAGGGTGGGTGTACGGTGAAGTAGCGGCAACAATCTTGTCACGCAACCTGAGGGTAGCGGGTTCGAATCTAAACTTTGCCAAGGCCGAACAGTGACGTTTAAAAAGTAAGGGGTCTAGGCACTTTTTAAAAGTAGCATCAAAGGTGATTACCTTTTTTGCTTGACCTACTTCAATGCTCTATCATATGTGGCCGAACGCTATCTCTCAGGTTTACGAAAGGACAAAGCACTTCATTAAGGCACTTGAGCTGTCACAAACTTTAATACTCCATCGTAATTCTAATGCTACACTTTGGAGATTCTTCAAAGTCGGCCTTCACTATTTGAGTGTGAGTATAATCTTGATTTTTTATATTTTGATCTGACCTAAGACGGTGAGTTGTGCCGACCCCATTTGACCCTGCCCAGCTTCGTCACGGCATCTGAATGTTCCAGCGTCTTCTCTCTTCGCCGACGAAATGACGAGATCATAATGAGTTACGTTGGACCCACTCGTGATCCTTTTAACGGTGACTCTCGGATGGTAGGGCTGGACAACCTTTCTGCTCAGGTAGACATCGTCTGCCGTCTGCCGTCCGGTGCGAACGTGCTGCCAGGTGATGCTGTACGGTTGGTCGGTGGAACATCTGAAGCGAATCCTCTCACCGACGACTGCCACTTGATTCTCCGGCACTGTTATCAGTCGTCCATTAACAATTGTCCCTACAGTAGAAGACGGTAGCTTCATCAAGTTTCAAAAGCATTGTTGTCATTGTCAACGTCGAAGAACATACAGTAGGTCTATCACACACAACAGTAACTACGGGACCCAGCTGAGCTGAGATGATGGCTCGATCGACAGACTGGTCGCTCCTCCTCCGTCTCGAACGGCAAAATTCGGCGAGATCTAGAGGTCGTTCAAGTGCGAAAACCCTATTCTTTGGAAAGCATTACCCGGCCACGTGACTAGATAGTCCAATTAATCTTGAATCGTTCGCAAGGAAACTTAAAACTTATTTCTTCGAGACATCGCATTAGTGTAAAGCGCTCTAGCCTTTGACTTTTCGTTCATGGTTTTTGCGCTATATGAATTGACTTTTTAACCTAACCTAACCTAGCCTATTGATTCAGCAGCTGAACGAAGCATTTATGACACTGTACGCTGCCAAGTTCTGTTGACGCTTATGAATGCAAAGACAGAGAGAGAGACAAAGAAGGAACAGGAACAAACCTACAAGAGGACTATCAATCAATCAATCAATCAATCAATCAATCAATCAATCAATCAATCAATCAATCAATCAATCAATCAATCAATCAATCAATCAATCAATCAATCAATCAATCAATCAATCAATCAATCAATCAATCAATCAATCAATCAATCAATCAATCAATCAATCAATCAATCAATCAATCAATCAATCAATCAACAGAGTATTTATATAGCGTCTATTTATCTTAATTAAAAGAACTCCCTAAGCGCTACCGCTGCGGTTAGCGCTGTCGACTCGGCAAAGCCAACGTCGGAGGCACTGTTGACAGCGTTGACGCCTCTGCGGGTCGGAAGATGATTATAAAATCCACTCGGGTGGTAAGAGGAGTTCGCGGCCGTAACGAAATAATCGACTAGAGGCAGTGTTTAATCTAGGCCGTTTCCGGGGGGGAATCGCCCTTTCCACCCGGAAATTTCAAATTTTCCCGGAAATTTTAGAATACTGCATGGACTAACAGCGGCCCCTAGCAGAATTCCCCCCGGCTTTGTCAGTTTCCCCCCGGCTTTTTGAGTTTCCCCCCGGAGTCCAGAAGTCTAGATTAAACACTGACTAGAGGGCAGGATGGAACAAAGTAGTTATCACTCAGATCAGATCCTACTGAACCACTCTAAAGCCTATTGTTGTTGTTGTAATTATTATTATTATTATTATTATTATTATTATTATTATTCACTTTGATCGAGAACAACAATCATGCAGGAAAACGATGATGCGAAGTATGGCGCAATAATGGACCGGATACATTAATGTATCTGAAATGTCATTGAAAGGAATGGAAAGCGGTTGTACAAAGCACTTCACCAATGTAAATTGTAATAATAATATAATAATATAATATAACAAGGTTTAAAGTGGTTCAGTAAGGACTGCCCTGTGTGAGAACCACTGTTGTTCCCGTCCAATCTAATATCAACTACTGAGGTTTATTTTGAACTCGTTTACAGTTGTAGCCGTTACTATTCTCTCATCAAGTTCATTCCATCTGTCCACCACTCTTGCACTAAAAAGTGCTGTTTATGTCTCCCAGCCTGTTTCTTGAACAGTCTCATGCTGTGTCCTCTGGTTCGATCATACTGCTTCATTGTAAAAACAACCTCTCTCTCTTGGCATTTCCACATGCTAGTTTAAAGTTGTAAAGAAAAAAGTAAATAGAGAAAGTAAATGTAAGTGGAAATGATAATTATGGAACGAGAACATCGAATGGATGGACCATGTCCCAAGAGAAAACCCAAGGCTGATCGAGAGATGTTTGAAGAGAGGAAGAGCAAAGGCTCGGGATACTTGCAATGTAACTTAGCAGCATCCAACAATCCTTAATTTTGCAAAGGAATATCTGTCACAGATGTAATCATAAATAACAGAAGGACAATGGTTCTAACGTTAACAGCCGTGAAATCTCTGATTTATTAATTATAATCAGCGTCTTTCATAAATTAATTAAAATTCTAATAGTCTGTTATTTCTAGTGCCAATTTGAATTAAAAGCATCAATAAATTTTTAAAATGTTTGTAAAACAGATTTTAAAAGACGAACAAACTACAGTGTAACTAACATGTCAAAAAAAACGCAACAAATTCCAATAGCTTCTTCAATCCGTACAACTTCATGGCTGGTACGCATTCATCAGTAGTTACAATAATAGTAATAATGCGATTTTAAGTGATTTAGGAGGCTAAGTAAGCCTGTGTGAAAACCACTGATGTGACCATCTGCATTCATTTGACTGACGTAGACCCCACTGACAAGAAGCCAGCAGTGCTACACTTAGCTTATATTGACTTCTCTTGTGGTTGCAGGGCGACCTTCGTTGATTCTTGTCGTTGATATAGCGTGTCAAAGTCCAAACTACGCCTATAGAGACCGTAAAAACATATTACGATCTGCGATAAATTATTGAAGCAGTATTGACGAAACTACTTAGGCCTAATGCTTATCTCTGTTGACAGGCCGAATGATCACTATCACAATGGTCATGATACCATTTTTTTAGAACTTAAAATGACTAGAAATTTTCACTTATAGAGTCCTATTCTGCACCTGAAAGACCACAAAATTTGCAATGCAGCTAAAAAGATTCCTAACCTCTGTACGCTATGTGTACAATGCATCTCTCTCTCTCTCCCTCTCTCTCTCTCTCGTTGGAGTAACCACGGGGGATGTCACGTGGGGCGCCCATTATTCGGAATAGGATCGGGCTATTCGTAATAGGATCGGTCGTGGAATTTGCGCAAAACCGTTAAGATATTTGGAGGTGGGAAGGTCCCATCTGTGACTTATTTTATGAAGATTTTTATCGTGCAAAGTAGAAAGTCCACGAGTGATAACGTGCCGAGTCAACTTTAGGGTCTCTCAGTATGGACCGTTTGGTCGTTTCAGGTGGCGATAGTTGACCACAGTCAGGAGTGCTCTGAGCTTTAATTAAAAATTTCAAGATGTGCTACTAAAGTGTATTGGTGTATTGGGACAAAGGTGCTCTTGCGTTAATCGATTGTTCTCGTGAGTTTGAAACGATAAATGTCCTTTGTACTTTGCACGTAGGCTACCATAGACCTCTGAACCCATTCATGGTCAATTTTTTTATTATTTTATTTTCTTATAGTCCATATTGACATATTAAAGGAACCAACAAGAAAAGTATTTATTTTAGTGTTTTTGTAATTTTTTGGCGTAAAAAAGTTTTGTTACGATATTGGAACATGGCCTGTTCTATACGCCTATTTATGATAATCCATGAAGCAATTAACTGGATGCATATTATGTCTACAAATTCCACATCCAAAAGTTTTTTAGGACACGACATCTTCCTTGTTTCAGATTGTCAGGGTCAGTGGTGTAGCCAAGGGGTGGGGTTAAACCCCCTTGGACGACGCGGACAACATTTTTATGTGTTTCCATGCAATTTTTTTATTTTTTGAGGCGATTTTTGGGGTGTAAACCACCTTGGCGGTTATCTATCGACGACCTTTTTTGCTTGTCAAGATTTTTGGGAGTTGGTCATGACCAAACCAAACCCACCCTTCCAGGAATCCTGGCTACGTCACTGGTCAGCGCAGTGCTGTACGTTGGAATTCCTTCTCACGCTCTCTGGTGTATTTCTGACATGGACTTCTTTGTAGCCAGTAGATATAGCAAAAGAATTCTTCTGTCCAGAATATTTCTAAAAAATCTTTTGGAGATTTTCTTTCATGGCTGTCAAAAGAAGAAGTTGTCTCACCGCCCACGCCCACACAGCCAGATCGGCATGATTTCAAATCACCATATATCCATTTATCAGGTTCAGTCTTCAGAACCTTTCGTCTCTTTGCCACAGGAACAGGTGTGCTCGTAGTTTTTGTAGCCTTCCTTTTCTTCTCACTCCACTCTCCTAGAGTTGAATCATCTGGGAATACTGGAACAGCTGTGTTATCTGTCCTCGTGACTACTGTCTCAGAAAGCTCTTTGTCAATTGTGGCTTCTGCTGGTGCATTCAAAATTTTACTTGACAGATGATCAGCAATATTGCTGCTGCCTCCTTCATCAGACTTATCTGAATCATCATCGGAGATATCACCAGGCGGCATGATGAACACATCAGCAGACCGGCACGCAAAAGTTGTGATGTTGTCCAGAAGCTCGTTCAACGTCGGTGCAGTTATGGTCTTCTTTGATCCATAAAATCTTTTGACATTCATTATTCCTGCACAGCAACATGTGTTACATTACAAAAGGCATCAACTACAGGGTGTCCACAAAAAACCCCAGCAGGAAAACTATGATTTCTTAAAAGTTCCTAAATATATGTCTATAAAAAGTTTTACACGTGTACAGCACATATTTCCCCACGATTCTGCCAATTTTCATCTCATTTGCTTGTAAGGTGGCCATTTTGTGAGATATCAAAGTCAAACTTCGATTTTTACGAATCAACAGACAAAATTTTATTGATTGTCCAGAAATTTCAACTTAAACCACAATTGCTCAAGATGGTTATCGGGCATAATTGCAAACCCTAACCCTAACCCTAACCCTAATTGCAAAAATTGTTCGGTATCCAGAGCCAAGCTCCCGCAATATCTGAATTCGCATCTTATCTTCATTCGATATTTTACCCATTTTGGAAGCTTAAATCAAACTTTTATTGTTATGTCGAATTCTGTGAATTTAAAAACATTTTTACAAATTTGCATTCGATTTAAACTTTACTACTACTACTGCAACAACAACAACAACTGCTACTAATACTACCAAAATTGTCAATTGACATGAAATCAAATTTATGTGAAGCTAGATATTTAGTAGGGTCGAGTGAAAAAAACTTTTTTGGGAAATTTTAATTCCAATAGTGATCAAAAGTTGCCTATGATAGCACACAAGTACTGCAAGAAATTTGGCAGTCACATGTTGACGTCTTCTACCCTCTACCGGACGATTTAAAGACGCCATATTGATTTTTTGAAATTTTAAGCCATTTTCGGTTGCAACATTTCATATTAACATAAGTCTATTTTTACTACTGTGCATTACCACGATTTTGCAAATATACGTCGCGCACGACTACAGTGGCCTAGTTGAAGATGATGCCCTGCTAATTATTGGTTTTATCAGTAAATGCGGAATTATTATGGCTGAAAGTAGTCGGACTAAAGCGCCAGACTGTCCAATATTTGCAGTTTGAAGCTGCAGAAAGATATGGAATATCTGATAGAGCTGCAGCAGACATTGCATCAAGCATACTTACAGACTTTGGAATGGTAACACCTGGCGATAAATCTGAAGTTATTGACCGATCAAAACTACGAAGAGAAAGAAAAAGGCTGCGTGAAGATTTATCTGATCGCGGAGTCTGCAAGCAGAACCACGAATCTTCGTGGTTTGTACTTTGATGGCAGAAAAGACAAGACCCTAATGCAGAAAGAGGTTTGAGGTAAGCTGCATCGCAGGACTGTTGCTGAAGAGCACATAGTGTTGATTGAAGAACCCAACTCAAACTATCTGCGACATATTGCTCCAGTGCGTGACAATGCTGTGTGTATACAGGAGGGCATATGAGATTTCTTAGAAGAAAGAAAGATAGCATCCAATCGTTGGCAGCCGTAGGTTGCGATGGAACGGCAGTCAACACGGGACATAAGGGTGATATCATCCGATTGTTAGAAGTACATCTGAAGTGTCCACTACACTGGTTCATATGCCTATTGCATGGCAACGAGCTGCCACTACATCACCTGTTCGAGCATCTTGACGGCACTACTACAGGACCATGCAGTTTTTCAGGCCCGCTTGGAAAACAACTTCAACGATGTGAGAATATGCCAATGGTTTAGTTCAAGGAATTTGAATGCGATTTACAAGTGCTACCTGACTCTGTTTTACAGGATCTCAGCACAGATCAGAGATACTTGTACGACATGTGTCGAGTTCTCAATAGTGGTTCATGCGATGAAGCACTGTTGAATCAAAGTCCGAGAAAACTCGTAATGTCTCGTTGGTTGACTCTAGCTTAGCAGAGTACTACGCCTGTACATAGCCACCAAGGAACCAAGCAAGTCTCTCTCGACAATCACAGAGGTTATTGAAGGTCTACGCCCTGTATGGTTTGCAGTAAAGTGCAAGCCGTCCTGCAAAGATGGTGCAAAGCATCTGTGGATGCTCGTTAACAAATCGCGATATTTGCCTGATGATTTGAAGTCGATAGTCGATCCAGTCATTGAGAGAAATGCCTTCTATGCTCATCCTGAAAATTTACTTCTCTCAATGATCATGGATGAGCGAAAAGCAATTCGAGAATTGGAACTGAGACGGATAATGAAGGCTCGATCGTGCAAGAAGCCAGAGAGAGGAGTTCGCATATTTCAACCTCCTAGTCTGCGATTTAATGCATCCGATTATACGGAATTAATTGATTGACAGTCATGTGAAATTACTGAGCCGCCTCTAACGAAGATCTTAAGTGATGACGAACTGGAACAGTTGTTGTTCAACAATTCTGACAAATCAGCAATTGAATTCCCTCGCTTTCCTTGCTATAGCTCAAGCAGTCGAGAGGTCTGTTAAGGCCGTTACAGAGTCAGCATTGACGGTTGTTGGATAACATGCAAGAGACGGATTAGTCCGAGCAAAATTTGAAGCTAGAAGACAATGTCCGCATTCACAACAAAGCGTGATTTCGTTACTAAACAATTTCATTTCCAATGCAAACAAATGTGAATATTCTGGATATAACTTTGGCCCAGCGCTATCTGTGATTACAGTGAATAGACCACACCAATTTACATAGTTTAAGCTGAAGTATTACGATAACTATTTATGTTGTTCAGTGTTCACGTTCACTCTTGGTAGATATATAACAAATTCTTACTTTCGCATATTAATAATGTAACTGACTCTGTAGAGGGTAGAAGACGTATACATATCAAGCTCATATTTGTCACTTTTTATCTATATGTTGCTATGCAACTTTTATTAGGTATTGGATTCCTTAATTACAATTTTTATGTTTTTTCCCCAATACTTTCACTACATCCGTCTTTAAATCGTCCGGTAGAGGGCAGAAGACGTCAACATGAGACTGCCAAATTTCTTGCAGTACTTGTGTGCTATCATAGGCAACTTTTGATCACTATTGGAATTAAAAATTCAGAAAAAAGTTTTTTTCACTCCACCCTAATATTTAGGCCTGTCATGCTGCGACTGAGTAGTAAAAATCGAAGTTTGACTGTGATATCTCATGCAATGTCCACATTACATGCAAATGAGATTAAAATTGGCAGAAAGGTGGGGAAATATGTGATGTATACGTATGAAAATTTTGAGAGAAATCTATTTAGAAATTTTTAAGAAATCATAGTTTTCCTGCTGGTTTTTTCGTAGACACCGTGTATAGTAATAATTAGCAAACAAGAATATTCAATTACTATAATATACAACAAGTCTATCCAAGCAATAATAAATATGATAAAATTGTGTGTGTAGAAAGTGGATGTCCACGTGGCCATGTTCCAATAATGGAGCATATCAAATTAGGTTCAAAAACTAGATTTAGATGTTCAATGTAAAATATTTCATACTTTACGCATGCCAAACAATGATTTAGCTATAAAATTGTAATAGAACAGATTTTCAAACCTGTAATGGTTTATTCGAATAAAAGCTGCAAACTTTGTAATTCTGTGGCAGTCAAAACTTCACTTTAAAAATTTTTTATATATCGTATCGTACAGAGATCGTGACAGCCGATTAATAAATTATTGCGCAAAATATTTAGTTATTCTGGTAATTAGATAATTATTCTCCAAAAAAGAGATAACAATTGTGCGTTGTTTCGTTGCTATGCCCGAAATAAAAACATATTTCATAGTCGAAGTTCAGGAAATCATATCAAGACTTCTGGTTGCAGAAAAGCATTTCTGAGCGTTATCCTGTGTTGTGGGATAAAATAGGCTACAGCTGTATTTCATTGCATTCCCGACATCATATCAAGTTGAACAAGGCTTCAGTGCAGTCACTCTGCTTCTTTCCAAGCAGAGAAATAGACTGAACATTGCTGAATGTGGAGACCTAAGATAATTTCTTAGTGCTTTGCGACCTGATGCTGACAAGTTGATAACTATGCACCAAGCTCATCCATCCCACTAAATTTAAATTTCAACAAATGATTACAGTACGTAGACATGAATAAAACATAAATTTTAAATTTTGTGCTTCAATCTTAAATTCATATTCAAAATAAACCTTGATGAAATGTGTTTATGCATTTGGAAATGGTGTGTGACACAGAGATGGGCACAATTAGACAAAAATCTAATCAATTAGAATTAGAATTAGTTGCTTCTAGCATCTAATTGATTAGCATTAGAATTAGTTCTACACTTTGTCCAATTGATTAGAATTAGCATTAGCTGCTGTCTAATCAATTAGAATTACAATTAGATTGTCGATGTTCGCGATACAGTTGACACACCACGCAAAACACAGTTTTAAAATACTAATTTAATATCTGCAGTAATTGCATGCAGCTGCAAATGGTTGGAAATGGCTGGCATTTCCAGTTGTCAACAGCAATCACACAAAACACTTAATCTATCAGCTGTAAGTTTTTCCTTGCTAATGCTACCATGATCATCTCAGCGTTATACTATGAGCATGCGTTTCAACATTATTCTCAGGCTGCCTCGGATGGCTAATTGTCATGTAATTAAAAAATAATTAGAATTAGCAGGTAAATTCTAATTGATTAGAATTACGATTAGCTGATAAAATTTGCCAATTGATTACAATTAGAATTAGCTGGTCATCTAATCGATTAGCTAATCAATTACTTCCTAATTGATTAATTACCCATCTCTGGTGTGACACTATGAGCCTGGCATTTTTGGTTTGGGGGTACCCAAGGGCGATGGAGACATAGACTGGGAGGAAAGAGGGCGATAGCCCAAAAAAGTTTGAGAAACACTGCGCTACTCATTTGCCATCGCCATCTGGCGAAAGAAGGCTGAGTCGACCTTAGGGCTTCTGCAGGAGTTGAACCCGCGACCTTCTGCTCTATCGTCGAACGTTGTTACCACTCTGATAACGTACCGCCCTATTATCATAAAAAATAACTCAGAAATTTGTTAGAGAATTAACGTACAAAGTATTAAAATTAGGGCGTCAGCCCACTTCTGATTCAGCCTAGCAAAATGGCAAAAAAAGTTTTGCATTCTTCATTGCCATGATTGGCAATGAAGAATGTTGGTTCACCACAATTTTGAAATTTCCATTTAGACTGGATGCAGTCTGATTAAGTGAAAGTAACACAGCATTGGGGCTGGAAGATAGATGAGTGGTAATATCACTGGGCAGGCACGCCGACGACACGGGTTCAATCCCGTAGGAGCCCCTAAGGTCGACTCAGCCTTAATCGCTAGAGGGCGGTAGTAACATCAAAAATGAGTAGCAATGGCAACATTGCGATAGTAACCATAGGTTCGGCGGAAGAGACTGGCCACCGTCCGCCGATGTATGGCTTAGCCACCTATGGGCTGCTGGCTACTAAATACGGGGATCAGCACCGGACCCTACGGGCGTGAGCCTACGGGTGAAAACCTTTACTTTAAACACAGCATTTGGCTAAACAGGAGCCCGCACAGGTCTTTAAGACATCGTAAACAGTTGCATCCTTAAATCAGAAATTTATCATCCATAAAGAACAAGCGGAAACGTCACTTTGGTAATTTCAAACTCGCACAGACCCACGTTTATTTCACCATGATGACCCACTGTATAGTGTATACAGTGGCGAACCTAGGGTATGGCAGGTTGGACAGTTGCCTCCAAAGCTCGATCATACGCATCATACGTATTATATTTTTCGTATCATACGTACGTATTTTAACGTATGATTCCTTATCATACGCGCTATCATACGTCAGCAAAAATACATTAGATCTACATAGCCATGAAATTGCGTAAATTACCGCAGTCTGTTAACCGTTTACCTGCACAAAGAAATTAAAAGTGGAATTTACGGAGCTCTCGGGTCAAAAAGGTCAAATCCCAAAGCAGCCACACACACACACACACGCGCGCGCGCGCGCGCACACACACACACACAAACACACACACAATGCGTTTGCATCTGCGTTTCCCATCTTCACAGATACTCGAGACCCAGACTCGGAGAAATCGATACCCCTTTTGACCCCTCTTCACTTCTTCTTCACCCCTTTGCACCCCTCCGCATTCAACGCTGTATTTCTCAGAAATGCATTTCCAAAGCAACCGATGAACCGGCCCCCACTCCGAGGTCAACGACGGGTGCGGATCAGATTCAAATTCAAAGAGAAGCTGATCCGGAGAACGACATTGCTCCAGGGAGAGAGTATTAATGACATTTCAGAACCCGCTGAATGAACAGACATTGAGACACATTGAGAGAATAGCGACTGGAAACCAAAGAACTTAAGCTGCCGGCTTTAGTTCTTTGTGGAAACTGCAGGCGTTTCCAATAGACTTTTTAGACGCTATAGTTATAGAATTATTTTTAGTTATTGTTTTCTTATTATATAATTCTCGATGTCCGTCCGTCGCGTCTGTCCGTCCGTCCGCAATACGCCGGGTATTGCAAGACGCTGTTGTCATTGACAACCAAATATTGTTTAATCAAAAATGTATTAAAATCAACGGAGCGTTTAACGAAGCGTCTTAATTGCAGCTTAAACCCCGTCCCCTTCCCTCACCCATCCTTCTTCCAATCGCCCATGCAGGCCCCAACCAGTTCCCGCCCCGGCCCCAAACCCCCTTTCCTTCCCTCTCCCCATCCCTCTCCCAATCCCCCTTCCCCTCTCCCCATCCCTGTCCCAATCCCCCCTTCCCTCTCCCCATCCCTCTCCCAATCGCCCCGGTCCCAACACATCCCCATCCAAGCCCCAACCCATACCCGTCCAACCCTACCCCACAGGCCCCAAACCCCGTTCCCATTCACTCTCCCAACCCCCTTCCCTCTCCCCAAACCTCTCCCAATCGCCCCAGGCCCCAACCCATACCTGCTCCGCCTACCCCACAGGCCCCAAACCCCTGTTTCCATTCCCTCTCACCATCCTCTCCCAACCTCCTATTCCCTCTCACCATCCCTTTCCCAATCGGCCCGGCCCCAAACTATCACCGCTCCGCCCTACCCCCACCGGCCCCAAACCCCGTTCCAAAACCTACGGCCACAAACCCCGTTCCTAAGCCTACACAACGCTGCTCCGAAAACCCGTACAACCCACTTTCCTCCTCCCAAATCTCCCTTCCCTCTCCCAATGCCCTGCCCCCGTTATTATATATATTTACTCCTTCCTAACCTCAAACCCTATTTTTTAAAATTTAACCCCTCAATTGGGGATTAAATTTTCAGACGCGTCACCGTACTGGGGATTTAATTTTTGGAAAAGCGTTCTTCACAAATGATTGCTATAACGTTTTAAATTTGCTATATCTCAGGCTATGTAGGAGCTAAAAAGATTAAGTTTGCACCATTGTTTAGATCGTTTATTCCTCTTTCTAACCGTCCGTGCAAAACAAAAAAGTTGGGGGTAGAGTCCACTTTACGACCTAAAATATCACCCTCTCCCCCAAAATATTTTATAGCCCCCTAGCAAAATATTTTCAGCGGTAACCCCACTTTGGTCAGCGGCAAAGTTGTAAAGGGATGTCAGAGGAACAAACTAAACCAAAAAGTTTGAAAATCGGTTGACATTTGGTAAAGATCTATCAATTCCAACCCGATGACCCCAATGTTTGAACATAATTATTATCGGTGAATTTCGTGAAAGTTTTGAATTCTGAGAATTCTGATCAAAATTGCATGATCCAGCGAAGGCATTATGTCCATTCCCATTGATGCTATTGCTGGATCATGACTGAATTCCTAAATCGATTTCTGTTCCATTAAATATTTTAATTTTAGTTTCCTACTTTTTTGAATTTGCTATATCTCAGGCTATATAAGAGCTAAGATGAGGTTTGCACCATTGTTTAGCCTTTTTATTCCTCTTTCTAACCGTCCGTGCAAAACAAAAAAGTCTAGCGTTCACGAGCTTTCCGACAATCAAGTGAGAATGAGGAGCAGGCTGTTGCTTGGCGTGCAAAAGCAGCACAGCAAACAAGAGAATCAAGCACTGCATGTCGTTCGACACTGCCAAATCATTACACTTACGTTGACTATCAAGTTTCAGAAAATTCATGCGAATGGGCGTTAACTCGGTTGAAGGAAAAGGCGGCGAGTTAGGGAAATTAATTGCTCAAAATCCTCTTGCATTTGCACAAAATCGGGTGGTAAAACAGCCAATCTCCCCCGTCATTTTTGACGGGTAAACACCTAGTTTCTTAAGAACGGGATATGTCACGTGATAGATAACTGACGCTATGGAGGCCACACCCACTGGCCAATAGAGAACATTAGTATAGCAATGTAATAGTAGCTAACTCATATTGTTGACAGTCACTCTCTGGAGTGAACCTGATTACATGTTTTATATCTTACGTGTCCCTAGCTCTATACCTTAGCTGTAGACTAGTACCCCGGCACACGTTGTACTCCACTCCTGTAGAAGAAGATGCAGTGTCCATGGGAACAGGCGATTAACGCCATAACTGAAATTTGATATATCAAGTAGATCAGCGGTTCTCAACCTGTGGGTCACGATCCCAACAGAGGTCGAATGACGATTTGCCAGAGGTCGCCTGAGACCATCGGAAATATGGGGTTGTCTCTTAAGTCTTAACTCTCTTTTCTGAAGCGCAAAACTTGATGTTGTAAGCCGACAAAATTTCCCCATTGGTAGTTACTGGTTTTGTTTAGGCCTACTATCATTTTCATTCGAGGATAGACATTGCAAACGATTGAATCAGAATTAGAATTATTTCGAACACTTCAATTGTCGTAGGCATTAATATTTTTATCAGCTTACTTTATGAACGAAAATAATTTTACGGTTGGGGGTCGTCACATCATGGGTCGCGGCACTACAAATTATAATTTATAGTTATTTGACTCAACTTGCCCTTTAAACACGCGAACTGTTACTTTCACAGTATTAATATAAATATCTACTCAACATCAATATCCGAAAGTTAGGGACCGTCCATAAATGGCGTAACGCACTTAGGGGAGGCATGTTCAAACATTTGTGACGATGTGTGACGACGGGGGAGGGGTTTCCAAAAATGTGACTTCACATAATACTTAATATCTTTATTAATACCGCAATGCTATGTTACCGCAAAGTTTAACGTATTTCACACTTAGGGCCCTATAATTCATTTTTAAAAAGGAATTTGAAAAGTTTATGAATTTCACTTCAACTATAAATAGTTATAATGAGTATTTTCAAGCGAATCCATTGCAATACCTGCTTCATTTAAGAAATAAGTCAATTGAAACATTAATTTTGACATAAAAAGAAAGGGGGTTAACGCGTTGTGACGTCATTTTTAAGGGGTCTGACTTTTAGTGACGACTTGTGACGAGGGGAGGGAGGTCAAAACTGCCAAAATCGTGTGACGTCATTTATGAACGGCCCCTTAGAGTGACGTGGCGTGACGTCGCAATTGATATTGGTCGATAAGTAAGCAAAATATAAGTAACCGAGCGGACTTATAAAATACGCGTATCATACGTGTATTTAATTTTTTTTATTCATACACACGTATTTTTACGTATTTTATTTTGTCATACGCGTATGATCGAGCTTTGGTTGCCTTCTGGGCGCCACTTGAAGGGGACGCTAAAAACTCTCTGATGTTGCTCTATCTACTCAGCGTAGAAATATACGAAACCAAGAAAACTGACTTTGAGCACACCATAGACCAGTTCACATAAGTAAAAGCAAGAAAAGTGCATCTGTAGTTTTTAAATATTTTGCCCACAAAATGTCATGATTTGTTAATTAAAGATTTGTCAGCCTGCTAATTTAATTTTCTGACCCCGGCCATGGGCGAAGCCAAATACTCTGGGTACGCCCCTGCCCTGACTGTGTCACTGTATGCAACAGCTTATTTACAATTATAACTGCATGTGTGCATTAAAGGAGGAAGCTAAGTACGCCGCCGTCTGCATATTGCAGCGTGTATCCGCAGAGTATAGGATAGTTGAGAGCCTGAACGTCTGTAAGCATACTGCTTGTAATTGCAAGTTTGCAAGTAAGATGAATCGCAGGGCGTTCACTTCAATTCGATTCCATCTCATTCTTTGCATTGTATCAAATGGTAAGAAAATATCGAATCAATAGAAACTTCTAGATTTTAAGTGGTCTGGCAGGATTTCTCTTGTGTTGAGCACAACTGTCACTCATACAGCCAACATATTTCAACATCCGTTTGTCCGATGCGGATGTTTTATTTAATTCTACAAAAAAATTGGCAGTTTACAACACCAAAACAGTTAGTTGGTAACGGTTGTTGTGGTTAAATGGAGGTTCTACATTTCAAAGAGTTCAAGCATGCAATGTGCAGCAGATACACCTTTGTGCTTATCTTTTGTTAATCGTTAGTCTTTCGACGTCATTTATTGAAGGAATTCGTTTAACTGATGCACTTGATCAGACCCGTCGAGAGAAATTCCGGGCCATTGGGCAGAACAGACACGGGTCCTTAAAAGCTTGAAAGAAAGTTTTTATTTTTAGAAAGTTTGTCCTCAAAAAGTTCAGCAGTTTTCAAAATTGAATTGAATTGAAAACATGAAAATATACAGATGAAGTATAAAAAGTGGTGATGATCATCAAGACGTTAAAGACACGAAATGATCAGGGCCTCCACCCCAGCGCCGTCCACAGCGTTATGAGAGATAACATTATTGAGAACGTGTCCGGGCTCCCTACAGATCGCCGGGTCACTGGGCATCTGACCCTCTGAGCCTGGCCCCCTCTCGGCGGGTCTGCACATGATGCGAAATTCTCTATGAACTACGCACTGTACGAAGATACTTGTTCAATAATAAAAGAGACGCGAAGCAATCATCATCATCATCATCATCATCGTCATCATCATCATCATCGTCATCATCATCATCATCATCATCATCATCATCATCATCATCATCATCATTAACTGGTGGCTCATCGCCCGTTGGTGTGTAATGCCATCTCCACAGTTTTCTGCCATTCTTTCCTGTCCGTTGCTCTGTGACTGATTCTGTAAGTTGCTTCCACACCATTCTTCAATATCATCACACCGTTTCTTGTGTGGTCTTCCTTTCTTATTGGCACCCTCCATTATTCCAAACATTACAGCTTTGATCTTTCTGTCCTCTTTCATTCTGCATATGTGTCCAAAAAGATGGAGTTTCCTTTGTTTTACTCTTTGCAGCATGGTTTGCTTTGGCTGAATTCTCATGTGTAGTTCTTCATTTGTGATTTTTTCGACCCATCCGATTCGTAGTATTTTCTATAACATTTTCTTTCAAAGGCTAGTATTTTTCTTTCCAGGTCTTTGGTGATGGTCCATGTTTCGCATCCATATAAAAAGCTGCTGAAGATACAGGTTTCGAGTATTTTCTTTTTTGTTTCAGTGCTTATTGATTTGCTTTTCCAGATCTTATCCATTGCCATCAGTTGATCTAGAGCTCTTGCTGCTCTTCTTGTGACCTCTTGTCTGCAGTCTAAGTCATGTGTCAAGACTTTGGTGACGGACAATGCTTCGCATCTATATAAAAGCTGCTGAAGATACAGGTTTCGAGTATTTCCTTTTTTGTTTCAGTGCTTATTGATTTGCTTTTCATGCTCATTGAATAATATTTCAATCATAATAATAATTGTCATGGTTCTAAGAATTAAAACGTTCTACAACGTTAGCATATAGCACGATCTATGGAGTGTAGGTCTATGTTACGTGCATGCGAAAAATCACATGCTGTGCTTCTTCATTTAGAAAGTTGAAACTAGACGCATTTAAACGAGAACTGAAAACTGCTCTGTTTGTTCGTAGTCATCCAGAACATTGATCTTTGCCAGATATACTGTATTTTTTCAATTGTTGGGTGAACTTCTAGTACTTGTAGGCCTACAGTACCTCCCTAATAAGTTCATGAATATGATTATGATTACGATTATGATAACGACTACTATTATCATTACAATTATTATTACAATTATTATTACAATTATTATTATTATTGTTATTATTATTATTATTATTATTATTATGACCGTTATGATAATGAATAGTAATAATAACATTATTATTATTATTATTATTATTATTATTATTATTATTATTATTATTATTATTATTATTATTATTATTATTATTATTATTATTATTTAGCAAAAGGGAAATTGATAACGCAGTTGACGGGGCTTGTTGTCCATCTGGACACAGAGTGGAAATCCAATGTCATTTGAAGCCAGGCAGCAATCTGTCGGAGTGGACATTTGCAGGCGTTGGCCAGTCAAATACGAGTACTTTGTTTAGCGAAGAAAGAGGACTGAATCCCCAACTCACGAAAAACTTCTCTTTCATCCACGAAGACAGGAGCATTTTATTGTTGCCAGTGGCGTGTAGAGAGTGGCCGACGCCCGTGGCCAAGTTGTCCAAAGTACGCCCACGAGCAAAAAAGGTAATCGGGTCAATTTTTACGCCTCTGCCCTGGTCTGCGCCCGGGGCCACCAGCCCTTAAATTTGGTGCGCCAAGCAAAAAAGGTCATCAGGTCAATTTTTACGCCCTCCTGGTCTGCACCCGGGGCCACCGCACCACCCGCCCCACCCTCTACACGCTACTGATTGTTGCCAGCCGTCAATGCATCAGAAGACGCTGGAACTTACAGATGCAAGAAGTTCTGTTCGGCTGAAAATCATATCTGTGAAGATGTAACTGAATTAATTGTTATCGGTAAATATCTGGCGAAGACGATCCGTAGCGATATAGTATTTGCAATTCTCCAGCAGTATGCCTATTCGAGAAAATCTTTTGACTATTACAGAATCAGCAAAATATGCTGATCATAAATTAATTCAGCTAAAATTGACACGCTCAATCGAAACGATTCGCGAAGCTATTTCTGTTGGACACCAGTCAGAAAAGTCTTATCCCTCCGCTGTCTACGCCAAGGTCAAATAACAAATTCTGAGTCACAGATTCCTTCCCTTCTTGATACATCTCAAGTTTTTCTTTCTAAACTCAGAGGATTTGTCTTCAACAAATCATTTCCCCCATAGCTTTAACGTCCCAACCAGTGGCCCTTTGGAATAAATGACGCTGCATGAATGACCCCACCTTTCCTATAGCAACTTCATTTTAAGATTAAGCGCCTAGGAATAAGGAGCTACTTCCCTGTTGCTTCTGAAGGCGTTGTAGAAATTAACGAAATTTTTTACTTTTACTTTTCATCAGTCGGAGTACACTCTATTATGAAACAAAAATTATTCTACACTATAGGGAACCACAAACAATTTATTCTCCAGAAAAGCATTTAAATTTGGTAATTTCGTGTTATAATCTAAGTAAATGGCATTGATGTGTTTACACAGATGAACATTTGAACTGCAGTTCGTTTCACAGTGAACCATTTGTATTAGAAGGCGCGTCTCTTGCTTTGCAATGCGCGATCCGTTGGTGTGGAAATTGGCCGCCGACCATAACATGGGTTAGCAGCAGCGATGGTGAATTGGTCGGTGAGAACAGAGACCAAGCGACAACATCGCCTGCTGTGTCCAGCGTCGTATCGAAGCTGGAACTGGTCGCCAATCGCTCGATGAATAAAATGGCGTTCAGTTGTAAACTGCGATTCAGCTTAGATAACTATTTCAGAGAGAAGAGTTCAGTGACAAACAACTGTCCAGACTACGAAGACGATTGGACATCGCCTCAGTTGAACGTCTACTGTAAGTTTACTCAGAGAATTTGTTGGTTGAGAGGATCGCTGGCTTCATCTCAGCGGATTTGTAACATAATTGTCATCTTGCGATCCTCGTTGACACGTCAACGCTGTCAAAAGCGTCTTTAACATCCAGTGTCTATACTTCTGCTATTACGTTTTCATCAGGTGGCCAACTGGATGGAATCTATCCTTCTCTTGCAGCCTGGTCTCAATAGCAATTATGCTTAGTGTTTAATTGATGCTGCTTGAAAGCAATAAAGTTCTCTCTCTTTCTCTCTCTTTCTCCTTTCTCTTCCCCTCCTCTCTGTCTGTCTCTCCCCTCTCTGCCTCTCTCTGTCTCTGTCTGCCTGGCCCTGTCTATCTATCTCTGTCTGTCTCTCCGTCTGACTGTCTGTTTCTCTCTCTCTCTCTCTCTCTCTCTCTCTCTCTCTCTCTTGTTGTATCTGTCTTCAGATAAACCGGATACACCGAGCATATCGCCACTAGGGGAAAAGTTTCACGTCGGAGACATCCTCTTCTGTTTCGTCGATTCCAATCCCAATTCAACTTACCTTTGGATGGATATGAGCAGCGGGATAACATCGACTGGATCAGAGATCTACTTGGAACTTGGAAGAGCATATGACCAGATTGCCAAGTGTCTCCCTGATGTGCAGAGCAACTAATTCCATCGGAAATGCAAGCATCGTCAAGAACGTCATTGTGCAAAGCAAGTGGACTGTTTGCTTCGTCTTTTTCTTAACTAATCAGGTTAATCATTTTAAGCAGAGATCAATGGCGTGCCTACGATATTTGGGGCCAATGGCAGGGGAGAAGAAAATTAAATTAACAGGCTAATGGAGCTTTAATTAAGAAATCATAAAATTGTTTTGACACGAGATTATAACTACAGATGCCTTTTCTTGCTTAAGCTGATGCAAACTGGTCTTTGATGTGCTCAAAGTCAGTTTCTCTGTTTCTTCTCTTTCTACGCCGAGTAGAGAGCAAGATTACAGAGTTCCTTTGACGCCCTCTTAAGTACCGGTAAGTAGGTCTAAATAAAATCTCGTAAATTTGGATAGCGTTTTGGGAAGTAGCACAGTAGTAGCTGTTTATTCTTATGCCCTTAATCTTTCTTGGAATAGCTATAGGAAAGGTGGATTGTCGACCGGGCAATGTCATTGTATCCACGAAGAGCGGGGCACATTGTACTGTAATAGCTATGGAGGAAATGACTTTTCGAATAGGAAGGTTTTAAGTTTAGACCTAAAGGCTTGAGGAGATAGTGAAGGAATTAAAGAAAACGAGGATTCGGAGTTTATTGTTTGACCATGTTGTAGACAACGGAGGGAGGCTGGAATTGAGTTCCAAATTTCTGGTGCGATGTATGAGAAAGCGCGGCAGCAGATTTTGAGAGATGACTGATTTAACGGACGTGAGAGTGTGAGAAGAGATGACGATCGTGTTAGCCAGGAGGCTGAGGCTCTAAGAGTTTTCGAAGGTAGACAGTTTTGATGAATTAAGTGAACTGTAAGTAATCGTTATTATCTTGTACCGGATGCGTAACGGATATTTTAAGCCAGTGCAGTCAGTGTTGCATACAGGCCGGATAGGGGAGGGAATTCTCCCCCCCCCCCCCCAATCATAGAATTCCCCCCAAAAATTCTATAACTTAAGAATCAAAATTTCTTGTTAATTTCTTGTTAAATAGCAGATATAGAAGTTGAACTTCTGTGAAAAATAGAAACCGGTTTCACATGGATGAACCATAGTATTCAGGTATTTTAGTAGATTAGTAGATGTGACATTATAAGGATTTAGATTAAGGAGACAAAGTTTCCATCAGAGTAGATCAGAAGGTAATGGAACAAGTGGGAAAGTTTACATATCTTGGCACGATTATATCAGAAGACTGCTCCCTAGAGGAAGAAATAAAGGCCAGATTGACAAAAGGAAGGGTTGCCATCAGAAAAATGAAGAACATTTGGAAAGACAATAATATCAGCATGAGAACAAAGAAAAGGATAATCGAGAGTGTTGCATGGAGTACAGCATCATATGGATGTGAAAGTTGGACTCTGAAAAGAAAAATACAGAGAAGAATAGAAGCTTTTGAAATGTACTCATTACGTACCATGCAAAGCATAAGCTGGAGAGATAGGAAAACCAATGAAGAGGTTTTGAAAATGTCAGGCACAGATAGACGTTTCCTCAACATGTGCAAAAGAAGGAAGCTGCAATACTTCGGACACGTACAGCGGAACAGCGACACTAGGTCGACATTGGAGAGGACAATCCAACAAGGAATGATGTTGGGAACTAGACGAAGAGGGCGACCAGGAGAAGAGATGGGGATGACGTGGAAGAGTGGACAGGAATGAAAATGTCAGCAGCAGTCAAGAAGACAGAGGATCGACATGGTTGGAGGAAAGAAATTCATGCTGTCACCTTAACTTCAGTTCATGAAGGAACAAGGAGAAGATGATGATGATGATATATATATATATATATATATATATATATATATATATATATATATAACCGGTCGAGCAGGAGAAACTACAGATGTCTGTGCCGATGAGTCATCGGACCCACTGCAGCTTCATGCAGGGTGACTAGGTGACCCTAAAGTGGTCGGCCGTTTCTGAGAATGGTGCCGGAAAGGTCGGAGGTTGGGCCGATGCCTGTATCAATGCGACTGAATGTATGTCTACACCTCACTGCATGTTTGTGTGTGTCTGGTCTTCTGGAAAGGCCTATTTAATTTCTGCCCTCAACAGTTTACGGAAGGTTCTGCACCAGTCTCCAAAATGCTACAAGCCCACATCAAATTCGTTTCTGTTTAGCAAATCATGCAAGATACAACACTTGAACTAATCCTAAGTCTTACGGTAATTGTAATTTTATCACAAACTGCACAAAGACTGCACTGTACAGTACATCCACGTTCATTATATGTAGTATTTTGCGTCTTAATCTTCATCTACTATTTTGTTAAGATAGTAATTTAAAACCGTACAGTTAAGGTTAAAGCAGGCATTTCTGTGTGTAATTTGATGACAATTTCTCACTCCCCCCCGAACTGTCCGTAATCCCCCCATGGCAGAGGGGAGTGTATGCAACACTGAGTGCAGTGACTTCAGTAGGCCTGTAGGTGAAATATGGTAGAACTTTGGTGATTTGGTTACTGCTCGGGCTAGTGCATTTTTAATTGATTGTAATTTGCTTCAAGTGGCGCATCAGGCATCTGTTCTACTTGTCATGCGCCACTCTGCCCTCGTCATACAGTATACCATCGACATAAAAATAAAAGAAAAGGAAAAGACAGCTAGGCAATTGATGTAGCGATCACGCCGATCATTTATTTGTCCAGTTATTATTATTATTATTATTATTATTATTATTATTATTATTATTATTATTATTATTATTATTATTATAAACGACAATTTATATAGCGCTATATGCCTGGCGAAGGCCATAGTCAAGGGCACTTTACAATAGTCTTTAGTAGGAAATGTTGAAAAGATGCGTCTTAAGTTTCGCTAACAATCGGTCGGGGGTGGTCTCCCTCGTTATGTCCTCAGAGAAGGAGTTCCACAATATTGGGTTCCCCATCGAAACGGATCGGTCTCAAAATTTAGCAGTCTTAGATGGGTAGGGGATAACAAGCTGAACTCGACGTCTAGAGCGAAGCCGCGAACGGCTGTCAGTTGGTGAGGGTCGGTGTATACCAGTCTCGAAAGATACTGCGGACAGCACGGGTCGTGCAACGCCCTGAACGTAAGCCAACAACGTTTGAAAGTTATCCGTTCAGGGATCCGGAGCCAATGAAGGCGATCCCGCAGTAATGGTGTAACGTGTTCATTCCACCTGACTCCAAATATAAGTCGCGCAGAAACGTTAAGTACCGATTGAAGACGGTTTAACAGGTTGTCCGGGAGTCAGAGTAGTAGACTGTTACAATAATCCACACGTGTCAGGACAAGAGCACGAACTAACTTGATCACGTCCGGTAACGGTAGGTAACGACGGATCGCTTTAATCCTGCGTAGGTGGTAATAGCAGGTACGAGCCACACTGTTTAAGTGCCCGGAGAGGGAGAGCGTCTCGTCCAGGAGAACTCCGAGTAGACGGAGTTCAGTCGTGGGCGCGATGTCGACTCCGTCAATCGTGAACGGGTTGCGGTTGATCAGATGATTGATTGATCATGACTCCTCGGTGTTGTGAACCACAGGAACTCCGTCTTTCTAGGATTAAGGGATAGTCGGTTCACGTCTGTCCATTGTTTGATTACGTAAATACAGTCTGTTATTCTGGATCGAAGTCGGTCAACCTCGGATGGGTGACAGGATGAATAGACTTGGACATCATCCGCATAGACATGCTAGTTCAGCCCATACGACTCGATGATTCGGCCTATGTCTCCTACGTATAGTACAAATAGTAGCGGGCCCAGAACGGACCCTTGTGGGACTCCGCTGAGGACCCGGCGCGGCGCGGCCATTCTAACTAATCGACTGGACTCTCCCGGCCAAATAGTCCCTGAGCCAGGCTAGGACGATGCCTTTTAATCCAGAAGAGTGTTCCAGGCGGCGGACAAGAATGTCGTAGTCGATTGTATCCAACGCCGCCGAGAAATCGAGGAGGCAGAGTAGAGACGTCTTGCCGTTAGAGGTCGCGTCGACGATGTCGTTGAAGATGTGTAAGACAGCCGTCTCCGTGGAATGGCCATTCCCGGTAGGCCGACTGGTCTTTGGGCATCAAGCCATTCGACGTTAGATAAGCGACCAGCTGGCCGTTCACCACTCTCTCCAATAATTACTGTTGATTTAAAAAACAAATCAATTGTGTTTTTCAAGAATGCGTCATGTAATATTCACCTTAAAGTTGCATTCTAGATGATTTATCACTATGGTAAAACATGCTAAACTGCTCTGTGAGTCACACTAAGAAGATGTGTCTGCATTAGCTCATACCAGCCATAGCTGCTATTGACTGGTATCTCAAGCAAGTTTATCAATGTATTTACAAGTAGCTAGAAGCCTGCACTATTGCAGCAACACCATACCATGGTCTCGACAGTGACTGAAGGAGCTGCACAATACAAGCAATTAATTACAACAGAAGATGACAGCAATATTGGCACTAGTCAATTTAATATGAAGCCTGACATCAGCATATATTTGGATGAGCAGTAATAATACACAGAGATGTAGTAAGTACACAATACTTCAAGTACAAGTACAAGTACAAGTACAAGTACAAGTACTTGGCCTCCGAGTACAAGTACAAGTACATGCATTCTAAAAACTTCGAGTACGAGTACAAGTACAAGTACCTGGCCTCCAAGTACAAGTACAAGTACCAAAGCCTCAAGTACAAATACAAGTTACGATGCTCATAGCCAAGTACAAACAGCAAGTAGGCCTGCACTTTATTAATGAGTATCTGTCTCTCACAGTTATTCAATAAAATGGACACAATAAATTATTAGTTTATTAGTTTATTATTACTACTGGTTGTGTACTACTTTTTTATGCTGTGCTTGTCACGAATAAAGATGATTATTAGCAACGAGGCTTACCGTAGTCATACTGTCAGTTCATTAGTTCATTACAGTGGGACTGTGGTGAACAATCAAAATACCATCACAGTTGCCTAGGCGTTGAATGGCTTGATTGGCTACCCCGGAATGCTTTATAAATTAATAATAATAATATTTACCAGCCTGTCAGTGTGCTTCATTTCCAAATGTTTCACAAAGTTAGACATCGTACCGCATTTGTCTGTTATAACTGTCACTTTATTTTTACACAATCTGCATTTACCTCTAAGACTTTTTCTCATCTTTATAATCAGTAAATGCAAACTTAACAACACGAGGCACTTTGCACTCAAATACTTTATCTTGGAGGAATAATACCCAGGAAGACGCTTGAACCTGTAGGCCAGGTTCAAGCCAGCCATGGACGATTTGTTGTCAAACATTGCGTTTGCGATAGGTGACATCCAAGGGTGGATAGAATACGTTTCATATAATTTATAATTGAATAATTAAATAAAAGAATCATTGAAAGTTGAATAATTGATATACAAAAGGCTAGTAAGAGGACGGTCAAAGCGAATGTTTGAGTGAATCAATATGGTGCATAGGCTTCACCCACACGCCCATAGCTGGCTTCAGTAGTTAACCAAGCCTACATAGGCTCAGATGCCCTCCTGGTATTATTCCCCCAAGTGCTTATCTTCAGCCATGTTGATCTTGTTATTGTTTGCCTTTGCCACATAATATTTAATAGGCTGTGTTTAATTTCAATGATCTGCCTGACCAACGGCCAAGACCACATAGTTCTTCAGCAAACTAGCAGCGGCCTGCTTAGTGCTTAGTGACAGAGATGTAGCAAGTACACAATGCTTCAAGTACAAGTACAAGTACCTGGGCTCCAAGTATAAGTACAAGTACATGCATTCCAAAAACTCCGAGTACAAGTACAAGTACCTAGCCTCCAAGTACAAGTACAAGTACAAGTACTGAAAATTTGTACTCGAATACAACTCGAGTACAAGTACAAGTACCAAGTACTACATCTCTGATAATACATGCTTTAATCTTTATGAGTTTGGTGTATTTGGACTTTAGCTTGCTGCTCTGGAATCAATATGGTGCATAGTCTCTTAGTTTAACCAATTTCCTACACATACAGAAAGTGCAAATCCCTTTGTGTTGCTTTAAGCCCACGACAGAGTCAATAAATAGAGTTTGTCTGTAGGCCTATACAAACACACACAACCACTGTTATCTGAAATCTGCAAAGAAAATAAAGGATGCATATACCACATATGGAAGGTGACAATCCCAGTGCTTGGAAGCTGTGCTTTCCCCTGTTTCCAGTCGAGTTGAATTGGTGGGACAATTCATTCGTCATGATCGCCTTCATCATACCATTGACTGTATCAGTGATTGTTGTCGCTCCAAACGTTGACAAGTATCTTGCCTGAACAGTTCCAGGTAAACCTTTATAAAGTACATCGCATTTTACTAGGTCATGTACACACATCCTATACATGATAGCACTGATTAAAGTAAAAATGTTGGGCCCTACTGGCATGTTCAATGTTCCTGGCGGAGTATATCTTGATGTTATTTGAGACATAAGCCGAATTTTGCATATTTAAATGGCTCAAATAGGGTAACAGGAGGCCCATTCAGAGATAAACATCTGAATTTTCTATAGACTATATATGTAATGTTGTGGTTCTCATCTTGTAAAATATTTTTACCACAACCAACGATTTATCATCCAACTGGACACAATTGTCACGTAGGCTTAAACTGACGCGTAGTGTACCACAGACATGGACATGGGTCCATTTTTTAAAACCCAACCCAACTCACCAATTTTCAAACCCAACCCAACCCACGGAAACAGCTGGGTTACTATTTGGCCAGGATGAGCCACTGTATACAGTGGAGTACCCAGGGTACATGGCAAGTAGGGCAGTTGTCCCTGGACGCCACTTGAAAGGGACGCTAAAACCTCTGTGATCTTGTCTCTACTCAACGTAGAAACAGGGGCGCCATTTGGGGGGGACTGGAGGGGGGCCGTGACTTCCCAAGGAAATGAAAAAATAATTTATAATGTATTAATTTTTCAAAATATCGCAAAATTGCCAAAAATGTGCCAAAAAATCTAAAAAATTGCAAATTTGCCAAAATTGGCCCAAAAATTGCCAAAAATTTGCCAAAATTGCAAAAAAGTTGCCTAAAATTTGCAAAAAATTGCCTGAAATTTGCAAAAAATTGCATGAAATTTGCACAAATTGCCTAAAATTTTCCAAAAAATTATCTCGCCCTCCCCCCAAGAAAAGTGTGAAATGACGCTACTGCGTAGAAATAGAATAAACTGAGAAAACTGATTGAGTACATCATAGGCCAGTTCGCATCAGTAACAGCAAGACTAGTGCATCTGTAGTTTTAACCATACGTCAATAATATGACGTGCTTTGCTAATTCAAGATTTGTCAGCCTGTTAGTTTAATTTTCTGACCCCGGCCATGGGCAAAGCCAAATACCCTGGTTACGTCCCTGCCCCGACTGTATCCAGCAACTTATTTACAATTATAACTGCATGTTTGCATTAAAGCAGGAAACTAAGTACGCCGCCGTCTGCATATTGCAGCGTGTATCCGCAGAGTATAGGATAGTTGAGAGCCTGAACGTCTGTACTGCTTTTCATTGCAAATAAGATGAGTCGATCTGCAGCATTCGCTTCTATTCGATTCTATTTCATTCTTTGCATCGTAACAAATGGTAAGAAAATATTGACTTAATAAAAACTACTGGATTTCAAGCGGTCTGATAGGATTTCTCTTGTGTTGAATGCAATAATGTTATCTCATAACGTTGTGGAGTCTGTGGACCGCCCCAATAAGTTCCTGAATATGATTATGATTACGATTATGATTATTATAATTACATTAATTGTTGATTTATTGATTACATTAATTATGATTATGACTGTTATGATTAATACTGTTATTATTATCATTACTTTACTTAGCACAAGCGAAATTGATAACACAGTTGACGGGGCTTGTTGTCCATCCTGGACACAGAGTGGAAATCCGATGCCATTTGAAGCCAGGCAGCAATCTGTCGGAGTGGACATTTACAGGCGTTGGTCAGTCGAAAACGAGTACTTTGTTTAGCGAAGAAAGAGGACTGATTCCCCAACTCACGAAAAACTTCTCTTTCATCCACGAAGAGAGGAGCATTTTATTGTTGCCAGCCGTCAATGCAGAAAGGGACGCTGGAACTTACAGATGCAAGAAGTTCTGTTCGGCTGAAAATCATATCTGTGAAGATGTAACTGAATTAATTGTTATCGGTAAATATCTGGCGAAGACAATCCATAGCGATAGTTTTCGCAAATTCTCCAGCAGTAGGCTTACTCAAGAAATATTTTTGAATATTTCAGAATCAGCAAAACATGCTGACCATGAAGTAATTCAGCTAAAATTTGACTTAAATTCAATCGAAGTGATTCGTAAAGTTATTTCTGTTGGTCATCAGTCGGAAAAGACTGTCAGCCAGATCACTCTATCATTAACAAAAATATTGCACTTCCTAATAAGGAACAACAAACAATTTATTTTCCAGAAAAGCATTTAAATTCGGTAATTTTGCATTATCATCTAAGTAAATGGCATTTATGTGTTTTCACAGATGAACATTTGAACTGCAGTTCGTTCCACTGTGACCCATTTGTATTTGAAGGCGCGTCTCTTGCTTTGCAATGCGTGATCCGTTGGTGGGGAAATTGGTCGCCGACCATAACATGGGTTAGCAGCAGCGATGGTGAATTGGTCGGTGAGAACAGAAACCAAGTGACAACATCGCCTGTTGTGTCCAGAGTCGTGTCGAAGCTGGAACTGGTCGCCAATCGCTCGATGAATAAAATGGCGTTCTGTTGTAAACTGCGATTCAGCTTAGATAACTATGTCGGTGAGAAGAGTTCAGTGACAAACAACTGTCCAGACTACGCAGACGAATGGACATCGCCTCAGTTGAACGTCTACTGTAAGTTTACTCAGAGAATTTGTTGATTGAGAGGATCGCTGACTTCATCTCAGTGGAATTTTTTAACATATCGCCATCTTCCGATCATCGGTTATTCGGTTAATGTTAAAATGTTAACGCTGTCAAAAGCGTTTGGCATCCATTATCTCTACTTCTACTATTATGTTTTCATCAGGTGGTCAACTGGATGAGATTTATCCTTCTCTTGCTGGTCTCAATATCAATGATGCTTAGCGTTTTTTGATGCCGCTTGAAACCAATAAAGTCCTCTCTCTTTCTCTTTCTCTATTCCTCTCCTTCCTCTCCTTTCTCTTTCCCTCCTCTCTGTCTCTCTGTCTCTGTCTGTCTGCCTCTGCCTCTCTGCTTGTCTGTCCCTCTCCCCCTCTCGTTTTCTCCCTCCTCCTCTCTCTTCTCTCTCTCTCTCTCTCTGTCTCTCTCTCTCTAGTTGTATCTGTCTTCAGATAAACCGGAGACACTGAGCATATCGCCACCAGGGGAAAAGTTCCACGTGGGAGACGTCCTCTTCTGTTCCGTCGATTCCAATCCCAATTCAACTTACCTTTGGATGGATATGAGCAGCGGGATAACATCAACTGGATCAGAGATCCACCTGGAAGAGTATATGACCAGATTGCCAAGTGTCTCCCTGATGTGCAGAGCAACTAATTCCATCGGAAATGCAAGCATCGTCAAGAACGTCATGGTGCAAAGTACGTGGCTGTGCTTGCTTTACGGCGGCCAACTTCGTCTGTATTTTTACTAATCAGGTTAATTATATATTTTAAGCGGAGATCAGTGGCGTGCCTAGGGTACTTAGAGCCCATGGCAGAGGAGAAAAAAATTAAATTAACAGGCTAGCATATCTTTAATTGACAAATCATGACATTTTATTGACACTAGATTAAAACTTCAGATTCACTTTTCTTGCTTTTATCATCACCTTTATTCGTGGCATGCACAGCATAAAAAGTAGTACACAACCAGTAGTACACAACCAAGGAAAACACAAATCAACTGAACAAAACTAACTAATAAAAAATAATAAAATAAACCTAATAATAAACAAATAAACTAAGCACAAACTTTACACAGTACAGCCTCTGCCCTCAGACAAATTCTAGTAATGCACTGAGCACAGTACAGTGGCTTCTTCTCATATCTAATAACAAAGGATGCTTGTCGCTTTTCTACAATAGCATGCATACTATCCAAACCCGTCAGGATTCTGATATACTCAACATTATCTGCCTCACATGTTTTAAAAATTTTGCACACAACTACTTGAATCAGTCTGTCAAGAGCATTAAGATTACTTTTGTTTGGACATGTGGCTTCCATGCCATACAATACAATAGGTAGACAATAGCTCTTTACCAGGTTAACGCATATAAATTCAGAAGCGGCAGCTCTGCTGCGACTATACAAGCAATTAAACGTACGAAAAAATTTAATTTAACTTCCGAAATAGATAACCCGAAGTGCCTGCCCTTTATCAGTGTCACTCCAATATACCTAATTTCCTCCACAAATGGCAAGGCACCACCATCCAGGACCAATGCAGCACATGCGATATTACAACGTGTCCCAATCCTCATCACCATATATTTCTTCACATTAAATTTCAAATCCAAATCCACAAAGTCATTGGTGCAAACCATCAAGCATGTGCTGCATGCCAGATATAGAGTGTGACACCAATAAGATATCATTTGCATACAATAAACATCCAAGAAACAAATCATTGATATAGCAGCCATATCCAGAATCTTGTAACTTTAAGATCACATCATCAATGTAAACAGCAAATAGCAAAGGCGAAAGAACCCCTCCTTGTCGTACCCCAGCCACTACAGTAAAAGATTCTGATAAGGCATTACCCCATCTAACCATAACATTACATGTGGAATACCAGTTGAGTAAAACTTCAATGAAATACCAAGGGGTTTTTCTTTGTATCAGCTTCAAAAACAGCCCATAGTGACTAATTTTGTCAAAAGCTTTCGAAATGTCAAGAGCAGAAATGACAGCTGTGCATGAATTTCTATTGAGATAACTTATTACCCTCCTCAATGTGTATAAGGCACCTGAGCATCCTACCCCAGTTTTGAACCCAAACTGCAGGTCAGATCTCCCCCCAAAAAACCAAATTTCCTCAGTAATACATGCTCAAAGATCTTAGACACTACTGGACTCAGGGTTATGCCCCTATAATTGTCACACCTTGTAGGATCTGCTGTGCAATTTTTTAGCAGAGGGATCATGATACCATTACCAAAACCTTCTGGCACATATGCTGCTTTCAACATTAGATTAAACAGATGAGTTATACAAGATAATACAATTGGGCGTGCATACAGTAAATGTTCCATAGTTATCCTGTCAAACTCTGTCAAATCCTGTCAAATTTATGTATCATGATTTGTTAAAGTCATGACAGTTTCTCAGTTTCTTCTCTTTCTACGCTGAATGGAGAGCAAAATCACACAGTTCTTTTGACGCCCCCTTAAATAAGCAGGCCAAAGTAAAATCTCGTAAATTTATATAGCGCTTTGGAGAGTAGTATAGTGGTCGATGCTTATTCCTATGTGCTTAATCTTTTTTGAAATAGCCATATGCAAGGTGGGTTGTCGACCGGGCAAAGGTCAGTGTATTCATGAGGTGGCGGGGCACATTGTTCTAATAATAATAATAATAATAATAATAATAATAATAATAATAATTATTATTATTATTATTATTATTATTATTATGCACTTCTATAGCACCATTGCTAATACTCAAGGGTATCAATCGATGGTACTTCAAATCCATCCGCAAAAGACCAGGTCATTCCAGAGATCAGTCAGAGGGAAACAGCAAGACAGACTATGGAGGAAATGCTAATCGGAAGAGATGTGTTTTAAGCCTAGATCTGAAAATGCTCAATTTATTGGAAGATCTGACAACCAGAGGGAAAGAGTTCCAGATTTTTGGCCCAGAAATAGATAAAAGGTCTCTTACCAATTTCGGTGTTTGTTCTAGGTACATTTAACAATGAATCAGCAAATCTAGTTGAATGATAATGTTTCGGATGGTTTAACATAGATTTTAAATATTGAGGTTGGCCAGACTACAGTATTATAAAACAAGGACACCAGTCTTAAATACAATTCTCTGTTCTACCGCCAGCCAGTGTAACTTTTGAAGGACAGGTCTAATGTGATCATGTTTACGAGTTTTTGTAATGGCCCTGGCCACAGAATTCTGAATCCTTTGAAGTTTTTGTATATTAGATTTGGCCATACCATTGTAAAGGGAATTGTAATCAGGGGCGGCGCCAGACGTTTGAGAGTGGGGGGTTAGGCTTAACGGTTAACCCTAGGGTTAGGGTTAGGGATAACCCTAAAATACCCCCCAAATTGATAATCTTAGAAATAACCCTGCTTTCTCCCATTCCCTCTCATTAGACACTTCCCTTCCCGGCCGCGTCTAGCGCGGCCTCCCTTTTAATGGGGGTTCGGGGGTTTCTCCCCCGGGAAAAAATTTGAAATCGTAGATGCTCGTACATGTGTTTTAAAGCCTTCTGGACACAAAATCACAGGTCTGGCATCAATAGGTTCCATGTCTGTAATTTCTTATGTTTAAGTCAATTTCAAATTATTCTGCTTCAATTTGTGCGTGTTACGCTGTAGGTCAAAAATTACTTGTCTTTGGCCCATACTTCTGGTGACCTGGTCTCAAATATATAACACTACATTTAATACAACTTTGCTCGCCTATCCAGTCGTTCAGCAAAGGTGTTTATGTGCTTTTCAATAGGCTATCCAATGTATGATTCTTGTGAACAAACAAACGTTTAAGCCCGCAACGCCATCCTGTAGATATAATTATACAGTTGAGAACGCTTGATACTTAGACTAGTAGAACCGATCCTCAATCATCCCCCTACCCCCCTACCAAAATTTTCTCTGCAATTTTGCACGAATCTCACGGGTGGCCCAATGGCAAGTGGGGGGTTCAAACCTCCCCAAACCCTCCCGTGACCCCGTCACTGATTGTAATAATCAATCCTACTGCTGACAAGGGCATTGGCAAGAGGAATCAGAGCAGGTTTCGGCACAAGATCACGAATTCGTCGAATATCTCTGATTTGAAAATGAGCAGCTCTGCTAACCTTATTTGTGTGATCATTAAAAGACAGGTTTTTGTCAAATATTACACCTAGGTTGCGGACAGACTGACTTTGATTAACTGAAATGTTGTCAAATTTAAAGGAATGCATGTCTTCAAATTTACTTAAATTAAAAAACGTACCAAGAAGTAAAAACTCAGTTATACTGTAGCTACGGAGGAAATGACTTTTGGAATGGATAGGTTTTAAGTTTAGACCTAAAGGCTTGAGGAGATAATGAAGGAATTACAGGAATTGAGAATTTGGAGCTTGTTGTTTGGTCATGTCGTAGGCTGCGGAAGAAAGCTAGAATTGAGTTCGAAACTCTGGTGCGGCGTATGAGAAATCGAGGTTGCTGATTTTGAGAGATGACCGATTTAACGGGCGTGAAAGTGTGAGTGACGATCGTGTAGGTCCAGAGGGATGAGGCATTAGGAGTTTTCGAAAGTAAACTGGTTTTGATGAATGAAGTGAACTGTAAGCAACCGTTATTATCTTGTACTGGATGCGTTCAGATATTTTAAGCCAATGCAGTGACTTCAGTATAGGTGAGATATGGCGATTTGGTGATTTGGTTACTGCTCAGGCAGTGAGTTTTCTATGGATTGTAATTTACTTCCAGAGTCGCCGAAGGCATTTGTTCTACTTGTCACACCCTAGGTACGCCACTCTGTCCATCCCTTATACCATCAACACAAAAATACGAGGAAAGGAAAAGACATAGGCAAATGATGTAGCGCTCAATGCGATTACATTCAGAAATATTTGTCCAGTTAACACTCGATATTAATAAATGGCCTAAGAGGAAAACGGAAAGTGCTGTCGTGTGCAGTTGATGAGTTGTTGTGTGTCATTCATGATGGCAGATTGAATATTAATGCGTCGAATCTGAAATTAGACCTTTGAACGTTGCTCATAAAATGAAACTGTTGATGAACTCGACATCCATGTTAGCATACGTTTAGCGACCTCATCTCATAATTATATTTGGACTGCGTGACCGACATTTCGTTTTATCATTTGAGCTAAAACATAATATTTGTAGTTTGGCTATTCTCTTCTTGACGACGACGACGGTGATGAGGCCCTGTTGGCTTTAACACCTCCTGGGGATGAGATGAGTGAGGTAGCTTCCAGCTGCCTCCCTCACAGACAATAGAGGGCGGACAACTTGCTGTAGGTCGCTACGTGGTGGTTAGGGTCAGATTCGAACCCGCTACCATCCGGTTGCGTGGCAATAATCCTTCCACTGCTCCACCGTGCACTTATCTCTTCTAAGGTACTTGAAATGGAATACCACCAGATGACTGATTTGTTTGCCTGAAATAAAGCCAAATAGGATAAAATAAAAGCTAAATAGCTATCTATCTAGCATCTATGCTGCGTTGCTCCATTTCTAAAATATTGCGTTTTAAATAATTTTCAGAAAGAGACGTCTTTCCATTGAGTTCTGTGGCAGCCATTGCTGCTTTGGGTGTTCTTTTTCTTCTGCTTTTGGCCTCAGTGGCTTGCTTGATAAACATGGGAAAGAAGGTAGAAGGTCAGTGAAAAATAACTTATGTTGAATTAGTAGGCAATTCGCATATTTGCAACTCTTTCTGCCATGAAATACAAAGAAAAGTAAAGTAGAACCGACTAGAACGTCGTTAGTCTTTTAGCGTTGCTAAATAAAGTTAATTAAAATTACTTTCCAGCAGCTATATTAATCATGACATGGCCATGACATGTAATGGCCTTCCAAGCTTTCAAAATGTTTTTAAAAAGCAGTTGTCAATTTCAGTGTTTGATTTAAAACAAATTCTCAAATGACGTTCTACTTTACTTTGGTGAGCAAGTCGTAACAACAAAGAAGCGATGGTTCAAAGCGACCCGACCATCGTGGTCGAAGATTCCAATTCCGATATACCGGCAGTTTCTAGCCAATTCGAATCTGACACCTATGCAGTGTTTATTCTAGACTCCTGGACTCCGGAAGGGGGAACTGACATAGCCGAGAGGAAACTGACAAGGCCGGGGGAATTCTGCTAGGGGCTGCTATTAGTTGATGTAGTAGCCTATGCCAAAAATTTCCTGAGGTGAATTTGAAATTTACGGGAGGAAGGGCAATTTCCCCCTGAAAAAGCCTAGATTAAACCCTGCACCTATGACTCCATTGCAAGCGAAGCCTCATCGCGATCGGAACATCTAGAAACTGGAACTGAAGCAGCTCGATCAATGAGTTACACTCACTTGGAAACTCACGAAATTCCAGTTCCAAGTGTCTATAGTAGACTGAGGAAGGACAGCGATAGGCCGTCGCTTGACGCAGACTCAAAGCTAATAAAAGCTTCTGCTACTGAACACGAATACGTTAATAACATCACCCGAATGCCAATAGACTACTACAATGTCAACGACAATCAATAACAATTCATAATAATAATAATAATAATAATAATAATAATAATAATAATAATAATAATAATAATTTTATTATTATTATTATTATTATTTAGAGTTGAAGAATAATAATCTGAGAATTGACAATCCTAAGCTAGTTTTGGCTCCTGACACCACAATAACCCCTGTTCCAACTTCAAGAAATCTCGGATTCAAATTTGATTCTTTTCTAAACTTCGAATCACAAATCTCCCAACTTTCAAAAGCCTGCTTTGTTCATATTCGTGACCTTCGTCGCCTACGTCCTTGTCTCGATATTAAGACTGCGTCAACAATCGCCACCTCTATAGTCCATTCCAAATTAGATTACTGTAACTCCCTCTACTATAACCTTCCCAAAGTCTCCATCAACAAATTGCAATCAATACAAAATGTTTTGGCTCGTGCTGTTATTATGTCACCTAAATTTTCCCATATTTCACCCAAACTATAATCATTACATTATACTATAATCATTACATTGGCTTAAAATAACAGAACGTATCCAATATAAGATAATAACACTTACACATAGCTCACTTCAGTCATCAAAACTTGTCTACCTTAGGTCACTATTAACCCCTTAGCCTCCTCGACCCACACGTTCGTCATTTCATCTCACTCTGTAAAAAAGTAAAGGTTTCACCCGTAGGCTCAATGCCCGTAGGGTCCGGTGCTGATCCCCGTATTTTGTAGCCAACAGCCCATAGGTGGCTAAGCCATACATCGGCGGACGGTGGCCAGTCTTTTCCGCCGAACCTATGGTTACTTTCGCAATGTTGCCATTGCTACTCATTTGATGTTACTACCGCCCTCTAGCGATTAAGGCTGAGTCGACCTTAGGGGCTCCTACGGGATTGAACCCGTTCCGTCGGCATGCCTGCCGAGCGATATTACCACTCATCTATCTTTCCGCCCCTGTCTCTCACTCTGTCACGCCCGCTAAATCAGTCATCCCTGAAAATTTGCAACCGTGCCTTCTCATACGCTGCACCTGAACTTTGGAACTCGATCCCAGCTTCCCTTCGCACACTTGGACGCTTTCAAACAATAACATCTGAATCCTCATTTCCTATAATTCCTGCATTATCTCCTCAAGTCTTCAGGTCTAAGCTTAAATCATTTCTTTTTCTAAAATCATATCTCCATAGCTGTAACAACCTAGCCTCACTGCCCTTCGGATATTGACCATTGCCTGGCTGATCCCACACCTTTCCTATAGCTACTTTAAGAGAGGCTGAGCGCCTAAGAATAAGCAGCTACTGTTGCGCTGCTTTCCAAGGCGCTATAGAAATCCACGAGATTTTACTTTACATACTTACTTACTAAATACTACTACTACTACTACTACTACTACTACTACTACTACTACTACTAATAATAATAATAATAGACATCCTTTCTTCTACAATGAATATCCGTGACACTCCAGAGTTTTAACGCAGTCACCTTCTTACACGGAACGTTCACATGATAATAGTGTGATTTAGGGCCTAATGAGGTTTAGCAGGCACAGTCAGTCTGCAACTACTACTACTACTACTACTACTACTACTACTACTACTACTACTACTACTACTACTACTACTATTACTACTACTAATAATAATAATAAAAAATAATAATAATAATAAAATAATAATAATACACTGAGCTGGCTTTTAGCAAACCGCGTCATTACAGTATTTTAAGACAATTGATGATGCTGACACATCACTAATGTCTGCATGTAGGCTATAATTGTGCATTATTTGCTTGGTTGCCACCTAACTGTACTGTAGTGTAATGTGCATAATATTTAATCGTATTCTTCCTCTATTTGGCTGTATCGCCGGAGTTTTGTTGTAATGTTTCCTCAGAGCCAGTTGATACAAACGACGTCGCTATTGATATTGATGAAATACTGCGTTATGGAGAATTCGAGCAAGAAGAAAACTGCAGTGAGTTTGATAAGTAGAGTTGGCGACTTCATATAACGGAAACTGTTGAAGCTACAGCATCTGCAAAATGGTTTCTGTTTAGCCGAATGGAATTCGTAAAATATTAATATGCAAAAATTGCTGGGAATAAAATTTCTTTTGCCGGCAGAAAGACATGGATGCCAGGAATTTGATTGGGGGCGGGGGTTGAGGTTGGGGAGATAAAAATTTGAGATATATGGATTGTTATCTTATTATATAATTCTCGATGTCTGTCCGTCCGTCTGTCGCGTCTGTCCGTCCGCAACACGGCGGGTATTGCAAGACGCTGTTGTCATTGACAACCAAATATTGTTTAATCAAACCGGAGCGTTTAACGAAGCGTCTTAATTGCAGCTTAAACCCCCGTCCCCCCTTCCCTCACCCAATCCCTCTCCCAATCGTCCAGGCCCCAACCCATTCCCGCCCTGGCCCCAAACCCCCTTTTCCCTTCCCTATCCCCATCTCCTTCCCTCTCCCCCATCCCCCTCCCAATCGACCTCCCAACCCCCGTTCCCTTCCCTTTCCCCAACCCTTTTCCCTCTCCCCATTCCTCTCCCAATCGCCCCCCAACCCCTGTTCCTTTTCCGTCTCTACAACCCTTTTTTCCCTCTCCCCATCCCTCTCCCAATCGCCCCGGCTCCAACCCATTCCGGCCCAGGCCCCAAACCCCCGTTCCTCTTTCCTCTCCCCATCTCTTTTCCCTCTCCTCATCCCTCTCCCAATCGCCCCGGGCCCAACCCATTCCAGCACCAACCCATTCCCGCCCCGGCCCTAAATCCCCGTTCCCCTTTCCTCTCCCTATCTCCTTCCAACTACATCGGTACTGGGGATTTAATTTTTGGAAAAGCGTTCTCAGAAATGATTGCTGTAACGTTTTAAATTTGCTATATCTCAGGCTATATAGGAGCTAAAAAGATGAGGTTTGCAACATTGTTTAGATTGTTTATTCCTCTTTCTAACCGTCCGTGCAAAACAAAAAAATATGGGGGTAGAGTCCACTTTACGGCCTAAAATATCACCCTCTCCCCCCGAAAAATGTTTAAAGCCCCCTAGCAAAATATTTTAAGCGGTAACCCCACTTTGGTCAGCGGCAAAGTTCTAAAGAGATGTCAGAGGAACAAAATAAACCAAAAATTTTGAAAATCGGTTGACATTTGGTAAAGATCTATCAATTCTAACCCGATGACCCCAATGTTTGAACATAAGTATTATCGGCGAATTTCGCGAAAGTTTTGAATTCTGAGAAAGTTCCCAATTTTTTTTTGAATTTGCTACATCTCGGGCTATGTAATTGCTACGAAGATGAAGTTTGCACCATTGTTTAGCTATTTTATTCCTCTTTCTAACCCTCTGTGCAAAATAAAAAAAGTCCAGCGTTCACGAGCTTTCCGACAATCAAGTGAGAATGAGTAGCAGGCTGTTGCTCGGCGTGAAAAATCAGCACAGCAAACAAGAGAATCAAGCACTGCATGTCGTTCGACACTGCCAAATCATTACACTAACGTTGACTATCAAGTTTAAGAAAATTCACGCGAATGGGCGTTAACTCGGTTGAAGGAAAAGGCGGCGAGTTAAGGACAATTAATTGCGCAAAATGCTATTGCATTTGCGCAAAATCGGGTGGTAGAACAGCCAATCTCCCCCGTCATTTTTGACGGGTAAACACCTAGTATATAATATCTATATATATAATTCTCGATGTCCGTCTGTCGCGTCTGTCCGTCCGCAACACGGCGGGTATTGCAAGACGCTGTTGTCATTGACAACCAAATATTGTTTAATCAAAACGGAGCGTTTAACGAAGCGTCTTAATTGCAGCTTAAACCCCCGTCCCCCTTCCCTCACCCCAATCCCTCTCCCAATCGCCCAGGCCCCAACCCATTCCGGCCCCAAACCCCCGGTCCCCTTCCTTCTCCCCATCTCTTTTCCCTCTCCCATCTCTCTCCCCAATCGCCCTGACCCTAACCCATTCCGGCCCCTGGCCCCAAACCCCCGTTTCCTTCCCTCTCCCCAACCCTTTTCCCTCCCCATCCTCCTCCCAATCGCCCCAGGCCCCAACCCATTCCGGCCCCGGCCCCAAACCCCGTTCCCTTCCCTCTCCCATCCCTTTTCCATCTCCCCATTCCCTCTCACCATCCCTTTCCCAATCGCCCCGGCCCTAAACCATCACCGCTCCGCCCTACCCCACCGGCCCCAAATCCCGTTCCCAAACCTACGGCCACAAACCCTGTTCCAAATTCTACACAACGCTGCTCCGAAAACCCGTACAACCCACTTTCCTCCTCCCAAACCTCCCTTGTCTTTCTCAATGCCCTGCCCCCCGTTATTATATATATTTACTCCTTCCTAACCTCAAACCCTATTTTTTAAAATTTAACCCCTCAATTGGGGATTAAATTTTCAGACGCGTCACCGTACTGGGGATTTAATTTTTGGAAAAGCGTTCTTCACAAATGCTTGCTATAACGTTTTAAATTTGCTATATCTCAGGCTATGTAGGAGCTAAAAAGATGAGGTTTGCACCATTGTTTAGATCGTTTATTTATCTTTCTTACCGTCCGTGCAAAACAAAAAAAGTTGGGGGTAGAGTCCACTTTACGACCTAAAATATCACCCTCTCCCCCAAAATATTTTATAGCCCCCTAGCAAAATATTTTCAGCGGTAACCCCACTTTGGTCAGCGGCAAAGTTGTAAAGGGATGTCAGAGGAACAAAATAAACCAAAAAGTTTGAAAATCGGTTGACATTTGGTAAAGATCTATCAATCCTAACCCGATGACCCCAATGTTTGAACATAATTATTATCGGTGAATTTCGCGAAAGTTTTGAATTCTGAGAATTCTGATCAAAATTACATGATCCAGCGAAGGCATTATGTCCATTCCCATTGATGCTATTGCTGGATCATGACTGAATTCCTAAATTGATTTCTGTTCCATTAAATATTTTAATTTCAGTTTCCTACTTTTTTGAATTTGCTATATCTCAGGCTATATAAGAGCTAAGAAGATAAGGTTTGCACCATTGTTTAGCCTTTTTATTCCTCTTTCTAACCGTCCGTGCAAAACAAAAAAGTCTAGCGTTCACGAGCTTTCCGACAATCAAGTGAGAATGAGGAGCAGGCTGTTGCTCGGCGTGAAAAAGCAGCACAGCAAACAAGAGAATCAAGCACTGCATGTCGTTCGACACTGCCAAATCATTACACTTACGTTGACTATCAAGTTTCAGAAAGTTCATGCGAATGGGCGTTAACTCGGTTGAAGGAAAAGGCGGCGAGTTAGGGAAATTAATTGCTCAAAATCCTCTTGCATTTGCACAAAATCGGGTGGTAAAACAGCCAATCTCCACCGTCATTTTTGACGGGTAAACACCTCAGAGATGGACATGGGTTGGGTTAACCCATGGGTTGGGTTGGGTTGGGTTGGGTTGGGTTGGATTGGGTTAGTCATAAATTTAGGCAGTTGTGGTGGGTTGGGTTGGGTTGGGTTGCAAAACGCTGATTTGCACGTGGCACAGTGCACACACCATACATTGGTTATAAAAATGGTTATCGTTTTCCGCATTTTCATGTAACAAATTGCCGCCGAACTGTCGCTGGCAATACTGGCTTATGACGGCTCTTAGTTAAGCGATTGGCGGGTGGGGGTTACATTCAGGACTGTCTTGAGCCCCTGGTTCTATTGATCCAAACACAGTTGTTCCTATATAATAAAGCATTAAAGGCATAAGTCTATCTCCTTTGATACATAAAACCCCCTCGCCGTTGTGGCCGTTGCTTTCTCGATATTGTGCAGCGTCATATGCCTATAGGTAAATGTTGATCCGCAGCCACGAGATATTTGCATAAGACCGGTGGAAGTAAATAATTTAAGGCATTGGAATCGAGAGTCGAAATTGATGAAAGAAGGAAGTAACTTTCTTTGAACGAAGTAACTTTCTTTGAACCATCCACTGTAAATCCATCTTAATCCCCTTATTGACTCCAATAACATTTATGAGCTACTGCGTGGGAGTGCGTGCGAACTTGCTAAGCAAATGCTATAATGGCTCTAGGGTTCCTTATTCGTTAGTCTTTTAACATTTGAAGCTGAATTTTAGATAGTAGCCTGTAAGTACAAATTATAACACGGACGTTATCTTCCTTTGCACGCCAATGATAATTATAATGGCGGAAAACATAGGCCCTACAGCGACATATGAGAGGTAATTTTTTAAAATGATTTGTTATTTGTATGCAGTAATTGACAAATTGTTGCTTAGCAATAAATTTGCTGAATATGTTTACTTGAAGCTTGGGTGGGTTGGATTGGGTTGGGTGAATACTTGCAATTGCCGGCATGGGTTGGGTTGGGTTGGGTTGGAGATTTGATGGGTCAGGTTGGGTTGGGTTCTAAAAAATGGACCCATGTCCATCTCTGAAACACCTAGTATATATATAATTATATATATAATTGTTATATATATAATATATAACAAATATATTATATATATTATATATTATATATATGCTATTTATACTGTATTATATATACTGAATTTGGGGTATATATACTGGTATACCCTGTCGCTACGCCCCTGATGGAAGCTTAGTCGCCAAAGCTTGTTTAGAGTTCAAATTAGCGTTTAATTCACCTATTCAGCACACTGATGATACTTGCCGAACTGCCTAATAATAGTAATAATAATAATAATTAAACACTTTTGTAGCATCAGTTCTAATACTCTAAAGATATCACTCAATGGTGCTCCAGAGCCACGAGCAAAAGCATTCCAGAGATCAGTCGGTGGGAAACAACAAGACTGATTATGGAGGAAATGCTAATTGGAAGAGATAGGCTTTAGTTCTAGATAAAAAAACTACTCAATTCTTTGGAAGGTCTGACAGCCGAAGGAAGAAATTGCAGGATTTTTGACCAGAAACAGAGAATGTTCTCTTACGAATAATGAAATAGTAAATCTTTTTCGACGAGAATGTTCTGGGTGATCCAACGTAGATTCCAAATATTGAGCTGCAATATTATTGGAAACCAAGAGACCAGTCTTGAATACGATTCGCTCCGTTCTATTGACAACCAGTGTAAATTTAAGTACAGGTTTAATGTCACCATACTTACGAGTTTCAGTGAGTTTTAGTGATGTTTTGAAACAATACACAGTAAGCTTATTTCTGAATCCTTTGAAACTTCTGCACATTGGATTAATATTTCTTGCTTGTCAATACCATTATTTGTATATGCTGACTTTCTATCTCTCTCTTTCGCAGTGCCTATCTATGCGGAAGTCCAGAAGGAAGAAAACAATTCGAATGGTCCATTGCGGCCAAAACGAGCAGTAAGTCGTTTCAGTCTCAATAGAGTTATTACAAATACGGAGATAGATAGACAGACAGATAGATAGATATAGATATTGGACCACAACATGAATTACAGACATAGTACAGTGTTAGTATGCTGTGGTTGTTAGTAGTGTGTCGTAAATAAAACGAAGTACGTGAAACAGAGTAAATGTTCCAAAGGGATGCAGGGGTTAGCTCTGACCTCCGCCCAAATTAGAGTCTATAATACCTATGTAGTTATGTGACTAAAGAACAATTTAAATATACTAGGTGATTAATATAACAGACTATTATCAACACATGGTTTAGGCGTTAGTAAGCATACACAGCGTGTCGTTCGTCACTTCCTTTGGAGAGTTTGCGAATAAACTAAAGACGTATTTATTTAATATCTCATTTCCACGTTCATTGTAAAGCACCCTTGCCTTTGGCCCCTTGCTATGTAACGGCGCTATATAAATTGTCATGAACAATAACTATAATTAAGCAGCTGTATCTGTCTAAGGAACAAACCAATGGCGTGAGACGTTCATTAGAGTCGTATTCCTTTTAAATTTCGCGTAATTTTCAGTTATAGGATGACTTTTTTGACAATGGAAACAGAACATTAGTATTATTTATTTATTTATTTAAAGTTAAGATTTATGTGGTAATAATCAACACGGACATCTCTAAATGCCTCATACTGTAATATTAAATCGTCTATACACTGTTAGCCTGTATTTTCAGTGACTTAGCTTGGAAAATATTGAAATTTGTGTTATGTTTGTTTTGTTTTCTTTCTTTTTATTTCATCAAACTTGGGTTTTTCAAAAAATACTTCAGAAGTATACATAACAGTCATGACTCTGACATATCTTTTGTGGATTCAAAGATAGGAAACATAGGGACCTACAAGAGCCTTGCCAATTTTAAAGAGACATTTGACAAAATATTATATCGTCAGCATTGAGTAAAACAGCAGCTCTGGCGGTTTTAAAGTCAGTTTAGAGTCGATTAGAGTCCTGACCGAACAGTTAATTATCGCTAATTGGGCAAATGTTCGCCAACACTCCCGTACTACTGTGTATATCTTCGTATATTTGCTCTGCAGATGGCGATTTCTGCCAGTTCTTAAGTTCTGCGCTTTCCTTATTTCCGGTTGTATTTGTCTGATTTGTTCAGGTCTACGTCGGCGCAGATGGAACAGAATACTTGACGATGAGCGAAATGAGAGCCATTCATTAAAAGAAGTGATGATGATGATGATGATGTAGAGGAGGAGGAGGGAGAAGAAGGGGGAGTAGGAGCACCTTTGTTAATATTTCTGTCTTGAATATTTGGCTCAACAAAAGAAGAAACGACATTTATTGCTTTTATCCTATACCAAAATGTATGCCATGTATAAAGCGGGGAAGGGAGGGAGGGGAGGGGCACGGACGCGATAACTGGGGTTTAAACCTTGCAGTTCTAAAGTTCATTGGGAGTGATTTGAATATTTCAACAATCACGATGCTTGTAGTGAATTGATAAGTAGATTTGAATATTTCAAGTCTTACGACGCTTGTAGCATCAACGCGAATTTTAAATATGACTTTCAAGCTTAAATTTTTCATTGATAATAAGCTCTTTCAATGTTGCTTTAGAAGTGAGTGCATTTGCAATTTTTTACGAGGGGGTGGGTGGGTGTTCTAGTTTTATATGCATCGCTACATGTAATTAGACATTTAGCTCGCTAATTATTCTGAGTTTTTAAAATTCTGATGTCGTGGTTTTCTAAGTTCTACACTTGGATTCGGCCATTTAATTTTATAGATTTTGTAGTTTCACTTATCGTTAAATGTTAAGGCCTTTAATACTCAAGTTTAGTTTGGTTGTAGTTGTCTATGAATAAATTTGGCTAGTTTTTGATGATGATGAGGAGGAGGACTAAGAGGATGATGATGATGATGGTGGTGATGATGGTGGCGATGATGATGACGACAATGATAGCGATGATTGCAAAACGATGTTGATGATGGCACTGTCTTGTTGTCTGGGGCTTTCTACTCTAATAAGTCTTTTTAAAAGGCATCTCTTCTCCAGCTAACTTTTCTCCCACAGTCTGTCCTGCTGCTTCCCCATCTGACTGATCTCTGGAATTGACCAAATCTTTTGCCGATGAATTTGGAATACCGTCAAATGAAACTCTTGAGTATCAAACTGGCGATATAAAAATTCACAAAGATAACGATAATGAATATCAAAGTATCGATAACAACACTAATGATATTGACAATCATGGGCGTCCATACATTGGGGCAAGGGGGGCACTTGCCCTGGAAAATTCAAATCTTAGTTATTAAAAGCACATTTTGGCGTTACACATTGATTTTCACACTAATAATTGAAACCCTTGCTAAAATATTAACCGTTACTCCTCCTCCTCCTCATCGAAGAGCTCAGGATCGAGGAGAAGGAGTCGAAGACGACGGAGGAGGCAACCGGTCGACATCAAGATCGACAGCGATGCTCCACTTGTCTTTCCGACGACACCAGAGATGGTGCTCGCCCACCACAAGGCAAAACCATTCCTCGACAAGACGGAGGAGTGGGTGGTGATGTCGCTGATCGAGTACGAATGCATGCTGGACAGTCTGGAGGTGGTGAAGACGATGGGAAAACACTCGCAGTTCTTCGAGGTCGAACCGGAGGATCTCTGTGAAGAGTTCTTCGAGTTCGTAGAACTGGTTCCGTCCTACGACGAGGTCATCAACGACGACATCTGGCAGGAATTCCGCTACGCAAAGTACAACTGGTAGACCTCAAGACCGGTCTCTAGGCCGGTCCCAAGGTCGGTCCCAAGGCCGGCCTCGAAGCTGAAAGGAATGTGGGATGTTTCAGTTGATCGAAACAAACAGATCTGATCGCGGACATAGGGTAGAGTTTCGTTATATATATAACGGACTGAGAAAATGCATATAATATATTCGAAGTCATGATAAAATGCAAAGAACATATATAATAGAGACTTTAGAACATATGAGGCCCAAAATCTCAATTTCTAGCAATGTCTTGAGGAATGTTCACCGCAAGCAACTAAACAATACTAATGTACGATTCGCCGCATTAATACAGGCTAGATAAGCCTTCCAGTTCCTATATAATTTTGCATTTACAAAGTCTCTCTCTTGCATCGTCATAAAATACACCAGAGCTATAATTCCTGGCTAAATTATAACGACTCTATCAACAGCATTATCAACAGCGTACACATGGAAATATAAGTGGCGATCAATAATATGCAGCAATTAATCAATATAAGCAGGACAACGTTATTCTATGAATAATTCAAGCGACTTCCCTGATGAGTGCGTTGAGCTAAGAGCTTACAGTCGTTTGGAGGGCGGCAGGAAATAAATGAGGAAATGAAAAAATAATGTATATTGTACTAAATAAATAAATAAATAAATGTGATATGTGCAAAAAATCGCAAAAAATGCAAAAAAATTGCCAAAATTGGCCAAAAATTGCTCAAAATTGCCAAAATGTGTCAACATTTTGCCAAAGATTGCCAAAAATTTCTCAAAAAGTGCCAAAAATTTGCCAAAAAATTATCTCGCCCCAAAGAAAAGTGTGAAATGACGCTAATGCCCTGCGATCCCCAAAATTGGTGATTACCTTTTTTTGCTTGGCAATATTTCAATTTTTGGGAAGGCTAGGAGAGGCCTCAAAATTCCCACTGGCCCGGGCCTCCTTCAGCCTCTGAAGGGGCCTGCATACTGGCATCTTAATATACCTTCGTCAACAATCATGAAAGACTGCGTAATTAAAAATCATAAATAAAATACAATTCAAAAGCAAATAGGCGAAAAAGTGAGTCTGCAGTGTCTGTTAAGGGTCTCGTCATAAGACACGTCGTATATTGGCATATTGCTCGCTTCAAAAACCTTTGTTAGTGCTCATTGAAGAAATAGCCTAATTATGGTTTCAACTTTAAACACATTGAGTGACTGAACTTAAAGTAACGCTCTGAAACAAAAGTGTGCCTTTCCTTTTAAGCCACGTCATAAGACATGTCTATGATGTCTAATCACCCACATAAGCATCTCTCTGGGTCACAGTTTTTCTGTCGCTTTAATTAACTTAGAAAGCATTTTTGAACTGAGCATGCAAACTAAAAGATACGTAAATGGACACAGATCAAAGAACATCACTGTTGCACTGGCTAAGACAGTGCTTCAGAAGGATGCAGACAAACATTTTCCGGTGTCACTTTCTCATCCAATTTCTTGATTGCCTTTCTGCGTCTGGCAAAGGTTGCCATACGCAGAGCGAAAAGGACAACGAGGATGATGATACATGCAGCAACCAAAATTCCCAAGACCATTGCAGTTCCATTTCTGTCTTCTAGAACAGCAACGAGGATGACGGTAAATAAATCATTTCCATTTGCTTCGTTGTGTCATTTAAGTAATTTACGACAGCCAAGGTTCCGAGATAGAGATGGCACATCGACATCTTCGACAAGTGAAAATGAAAATGTGTGCAAGAAGAAACGGTCTTTAACTTCTTTAAGGAGTTCTTGTCATATTCACATACACCATGCCTACTCCCCACCGAAAAATTTCTCAACGGGTTTGCGTAAATCTCACGACTGATCCTAGATTAGGGGCCGCTCCCCACCCCGTGCTCCCGTGGCTACGCCAAATATCTACAATTCTACATACATTTCTTGGCGGCAAAATAATAATGAGAATCAAATACATTTCTTTCTAGAGATTGCATATCTCCAAGTAAGATAAGAAATCTTGCGCCGGTGAATGTATTAGGAAATCAGAGATTTGCTACGACAGCTTAAAAAACTGATTTATACGAATGTAGGCCTACTTGTTTATTTACCACCGAACTTTGCGCGCTGCTAATTAACGAAATACATCACTAAATACTAAATGTTGTTTTTTCAAGTAATTTTGATCGCCGTTACCTGCAGGTGGATACTTAAATTCAGCGTGCAGGGATATGACGGTACACGGTACTTCCTTAAGCATACACCTGGCTTCACACAGGTAGGTTCCGGGCGCGTCGATTGAGAGATTCCTCTCTTCAAATATCATGGGCTCGTAGTTTGGAGCGAATCTGGCGATCCATCGGTAGCTGCAATTTTCAGAACTATGGGCAAGACAGAAGACGGATTTCGTGTGGTCGACGACCACAGTTGACAGATTATAATTATTCTTAGCGTCTAAAAAATTACATTTAGAACCAAGATTACATATTAGTCAGCGACTTGCATTGGCGTAAACTTAGATTAAAATGTGAGGATGGGAGCACTATACCTTCCGCCCTCCCTATGGTAACCTGTTAAAAGTGGGATGCTCGAGCCTAGAGGTCTAATAGAAGTTTACGCATATGTTAAGTTGCTGTAACCATTGATATCGTTTTCTCAAGTTTTCTTTCAAAGGCAAATTTTTGCAGAATATTTCTTTATATCTCACATAATATTTTGATCTTGTTGGAGGTCCAGTTGATGTGAGGGGATCGCGCTGAATACCAGACGATCGTTGTTGCATTTAGAGATGTTCCAGCCTTCAGTTGCAGATCCGAAGAGACAGAACCGTTTGTCGTTCTATCATCTGTTGATCGTAAGGTGCTACCTTGTGCTGTTGTCCATCGCATCTCAGGTGCAATGTTTCCTGCGTACTTCAAATGGCACGAACAGCGGATGACTTCCGTATCGATTCCACAGTCGTTTTCTCCAATCAGTCCACCGGTTTCGATGTTTGTCTCACAATTAGGAAGAGCTTCTGCAAATACGAATAGACAGTTATTTGATGCGTCACTTGTGCAACTTGATTTACTCTCCCGTCAAGCAGCGGAGCATCATAAAATAGTCATCAAGGGAGGAGAACACAAAAATAGATATCGGCGAATGTGCAAGGGTGGGTGTACGGTGAAGCAGCGGCAAGAATCTTGTCACGCAACCGGAGGGTAGCGGGTTCGAATCTGACCCTAGCCAAGGCCGAACAGTGACGTTTAAAAAGTTAGGGGGGCTAGGCACTTTTTTAAAAGTAGCATCAAAGCTGATTACCTTTTTTGCTTGACCTACTTCAATGCTCTATCATATGTGGCCGAACGCTATCTCTCAGGTTTACGAAAGGACAAAGCGCTTCATTAAGGCACTTGAGCTGTCACAAACTTTAATACTCCATCGTAATTCTAATGCTACACTTTGGAGATTCTTCAAAGTCGGCCTTCACTATTTGAGTGTGAGTATAATCTTGATTTCTTATCTTTTGATCTGACCTAAGACGGTGAGTTGTGCCGACCCCAGTTGACCCTGTCCAGCTTCGTCACGGCATCTGAATGTTCCGGCGTCTTCTCTCTTCACCGACGAAATGACGATATCATAATGAGTTGCGTTGGACCCAATCGTGATCCTTTCAACGGTGACTCTCGGATGGTAGGGCTGGACAACCTTTCTGCTCAGGTAGACGTCGTCTGCCATCTGTCGTCCGGTGCGAACGTGCTGCCAGGTGATGCTGTACGGTTGGTCGGTGGAGCAGCTGAAGCGACTCCTCTCACCGACGACTGCCACTTGATTCTCCGGCACTGTTATCAGTCGTCCATGAACAATTCTACCTACAGTAGAAGACGGTAGCTTTATCAAGTTTCAAAAGCATTGTTGTCATTATCAACGTCGAAGAACATACAGTAGGTCTATCACACACAACAGTAACTACGGGACCCAGCTGCGCTGAGATGATGGATCGATTTATTGATTCAGCAGCTGAACGAGGCATTTCTGACATTGTACGCTGCCAAGTTCTGTTGACGCTTATGAATGCAAAGACAGAAAGAGACAAAGAAGGAACAGGAAAAAACCTACAAGAGGACTAGAGGGCCGGGTGGAACATAGTAGTAGTAGTTATCACTCAGATCAGATCCCACTGAACCACTCTAAAGTCTGCTATTATTATTATTATTATTATTATTATTATTATTATTATTATTATTATTATTATTATTATTATTATTATTATTATTATTCAATTTGATCGAGAACTACAATCATGCAGGACAACGATGATGCGAAGTATGGCGCAATAATGGACCGGATACATTAATGTATCTGAAATGTCATTGAAAGGAGTGAAAAGCGTGTGCGTGTGCACTGTACAGAGCGCTTCACCAATGTAAACTGTAATAATAATATTATAATATAATAATATAATATAACAAGGTTTAAAGTGGTTCAGTAAGGACTGCCCTGTGTCAGAACCACTGTTGTTCCCGTCCAATATAATATACTAAACTACTGAGGTTTATTTTGAACTCGTTCACAGTTGTAGCCGTTATTATCCTCTCATCCAGTTCATTCCATCTGTCCACCACTCGTGCACTAAAAATGCTGTTTATGTCTCCCAACCCGTTTCCTGAACAGTCTCATGCTGTGTCCTCTGGTTCGATCATACTCAGTGCCGGATTACCCATTAGGCAGAGTAGGCAACAGCCTTTGGGTCCCGCGGCTTTTAAGGGCCCCACAAGACAGTGACGAAAGAATTTTTTACTTACTCATTCTTAAGAATAGCGCTATGCGAAAGGCACGTGACGACGCTGACGTCAAACAATAATGTTTACACTTCAATGGCGTTCTAGTAGTCATTAGAGGCCTGACCCCTGGGGCCCCAAAAGCTTGACTGCCTATGGGCCTCCACGGTGCTTAATCCGGCACTGATCATACTGCTTTCTTGTAAAAAAACCTCTCTCTTGGCATTTCCACTTGTTAGTTTAAAGAAAAAAGTAAATAGAGATAGTAAATATAAGTGGAAATGATAATTATGGAACGAGAACATCGAATGGATGGACCATGTCCCAAGAGAAAACCCAAGGCTGATCGAGAGATGTTTGAAGAGAGGAAGAGCAGAGTCGGGATACTTGCAATGTAACTTAGCGGCATTCAACAATCCTTAATTTTGCAAAGGAATATCTGTCACAGATGTAATCATAAATAACGGAAGTCCAACCACTGTTTTTCAGGGGGAGGGGCAAAACACTTTCGACCTAACAAGTTACAAGTTTGCGAAAAAGCTGACGACCTTTTTTTGCTTCCAATTTTCACGGTTAGTTAAAGTAGTTACTTCAAATTACTCGACATCATCAAGCACTCCTTTAGGGCGTGTAAAATCTAAATAACACAAACATTGGCAAAAAAAATTTTCCCCTCAAAATCAGGGGGGCAAATGCCCCTGCCCCCCCAAATGACGTCCCTGAGTCCAACGACTCTAACGTTAAGAGCCGTGAAATTTTGAGTAATTAATCATCAGCGCCTTTCATAAACGAATTAAATTTCCCATAGTCTGTTATTTCTAGTGCCAATTTGAATTTAAAACATTAATAATTAATAAATGTTTGTAAAACAGATTTTAAAAAACGAACAAACTAACTAACATGTCAAGAAAAACGCAAAAAATTCCAATATCTTGTGCAGTCTGTAAAACTTCATGTCTCGTACGCATTCATCAGTAGTTTACTGACGTAGACTTCAACTGACAAGAAGCCAGTGTCGTAAAAATTTATTTTCCTTTGTCGTATAAATTTATTTCACTATAAAATTATTTCCTGGGTCCAAATTACAAGGTTATTATTATTTGCAGTGATGACCATTTTTTCCATTTGTGCTCATCGAGTGTCAAAATGTGATGGTGATTAACTTTTTGCCATGCTTTTTTCCATTGTAATAAGTAGTATTCCATGAAATTTCCTAGTTTTTGATTATTTGTAAAAAGTGAAATTTTTGACGTCAACTTCTCTTGACCGCCCTCCCCCTGTCAACAACTGTCCAACTTTTCAAGCCCCCTCCCCTAAATTGTTTACGTAATTAATGGACAGCCCCTTTGACCAAAACTACGGCTGAGAAAGCAATTTAATGCTCTTCAAGGTATTCAGGATACGTTGCTGGAAGAAGCCTTCACATGTACCGCGTTGCCAGTTGAAATGCTTCAGATCTTACATGATGGTTGTCTACATTGGATACTCATCAGCACATTCGGTTGTAATGATGGAAAAGTGAAGATACACGCCTGCTGTTCACGTTCAGTTGCAGATCGCCTCGTTAATATGTTGTCCACTGAAGAAAATTCTATGTGAATATAGCCTTGCCAGCAGCAGGAAGGTGGTGCCGACTGTGACATTTTTGCGACGGCATTTGCAGTCGATATTTGCTTGGGAAATGATGTATGCACAATATATGTTATGATCAGTCGCTAATGCGTCACCACTTGCATACTTGCCTTCGGCAGGGACATTTCACCCCATTTCCAGGTATGGACGCTGGCATGTGCGTTCGCAGATGCAGGCGAATTACAACATCATTTTCCATATTTTGTACCTGCAGGTTGCCTGATAACGAGGTTGAAAAGAGGGCGCAGTGTGGTAGGTGCAAAGAGTGGTTTCACGTGTCCTGTCAGCAAGTGCCAAAGGCTTTGATTGGAACCAAGAAGGCGTGGAATTGTTCTACATGTGTCATGCAACGATAGCAACAGACACTTCGGTGAGGCAGTAAAGTGACAGGACTTTCACATAGTTCTCAAATATGCTTTATCCTTTCTTTCCACGTTGATTTTCATTAGTAGACATAGTCATAGTTATTTCTTTTAAAGATTTTTGGCTGTGTTCAATTTGTCAGTCTTGCGAGCCTGTGCAGGATTTGATGTGCACGTGCATAATATCTTGATTATATGACCAAAATAATTTCTCGTCATATTCATGAGTACCAATTTCTTGAGTGAGCTAAGCCTGTATCCAGCAATCACAATTTAAATTGCCTGGGCATAGATAGACAGGTAGGATAGGAAATAAATATATTATCTGCTATAATTTTATTTCCTCACCAACAGTAGACTATGAAGTTATGTGTAGATCGGTAGGCAATAAACGTATTACCCATAGGATATGATTTCATTTCCAACCAATGCTATATACAGGCATAGCCGGACAGTAGACTAGGAAATAAGTTTATTACCGGCTATAATTTTATTTCCCTACCAACAGTAGGCTATATAGTTATGAGTAGATAGGTAGGAAATAAATTTATTACCGATAGGATATGATTTCATTCTCAACCAATTCTATACACAGGTATAGATAGATAGTAGACTAGGAAATTAATTTATTACCGGCTATAATTTTTTCCACGCCAACAGTAGACTATATAGTTATGTGTAGATAGGTAAGAAAGTTTAGTTTTTAAATTCTTTCCAACTGATCTGGTATCCTCAGTGGCGGCTCTAGGATTTGGCAAGTAGGGGGGTCGCTAAGGTGGCAACTTCTAATCATGAGGGGCCAACCATTTGTTGTTTAATGTATGTAGCATTAAGTATAGGGTTCCAACAGGGGAGCCACTGGGGGACCAGGCACTCAATAGGGGGGCACGGGCCCTCCTGGCCCTTCCGGTGGAGCTGCCACTTGGTATCCTTAAACAATTATATATACAGTTCAGGCGCCCATAAAGTATATTTATCTTCAATGGACCATGCCAATTTGCTAGTTTTTACAGATAATTAATTGACCCGTCTCTAGTTCAATTTAGATTTGGTGTGACATCGGCTGACGCCTTGGGCATTATGATGATGATGATGATGATGATGATGATGATAAATAATAATAATAATAATAATAATAATAATAATAATAATAATAAATAGAAATTTAGAACCGCTATAGTTCTAAATTTTCTATGTATGAATTTAATGCTGCATTGATAATAATCATTATAGTAACTGTTTGGCCGCTAGCCTACGTCATGTTGACAATTGACTTCTGACTACTGCGTTCCGGGAAATATTTTTTTGCAAAAAAGCCCTGGCTATGCCTAACACAAAGGATAAAAAGCTGAATATAATACTAAGTCTACAAGGAGCAAATTAACAGAGGGAATTTGAGTTGTTGAGGGGGAATTTGAGCCCGGCTGCAAGGGGGATAGAAGCCACTGCACGGAGGATGTCACGTGGGGCGCCCATTAATCGGAATAGGATCGGTCTATTCGTAATAGGATCGGTCATAAAATTTGCGCAAATCCGTTAAGATATTTGGAGGTGGGGAAGTCGCATCTGTGACTTATTTTATGAAGATTTTTATCGTGCAAAGTAGAAAGTCCACGAGTGATAACGAGCCGAGTCAACTTTAGGGTCTGTCAGTATGGACCAGGGATATTTTTACACCCCCTAACACCCCTCCAACACACCCCCGACCCATTTTGAGGTCGACACCCTCCAAATTTGGTAATGCGACAATGGTATGCTTAGAAAATGCATACAAATTAGCTCAGAACACCCCTCCAGATGGAGAAGGACACCCCAACTTTTATTCTCGAGTGACCTTTTTTCTTGTCAGACCCGGTGGCGTTGATCTCTATTTCCAAGGCCCTCAAGTCAGGCGACCTGTACAAGTTACATGATACGGGGCCAGTGTTTTCATATAATGCGCCTGTTTACTCCACGGATTAATCCGCTACTCCAGTGTTTCTCAAAGTGGGCGATATCGCCCCCTAGGGACGATGGAAACGTCTTATGGGGCGAAAAGAGGAAAATGGGCGATGGAGAAGGGGCGATTATAGGGAAAATGAGAGATAACTTGTGTATGGGCGACAAGTGGCGATTAGGGGCGGGTGCGAATTTCTTTTTAGGTCAGCGGCGCTAACAGGCGGCATTATTGATTGATTTATGATAAACACCTATATACCTCTAACAATGTGCTATTTAAGGACGAAAATGAATCGCATCGAGCAGTTAAGACCAGAGATCAGGTATGGCCGTAGCAGAAATTAACTTGCAACTGCAAGGGAATGGAGTCAATATGATCAAAGTCAAACCAGTCATCACAGGGTTCATGTCAAAATTAGAGTTGTACAAACGAAACTTAGCCCGACACAGTGTTCGAGCCTCTGTCACTTAGACAAGGAGGAGAGAATTCTTGATGATCCAATTCAAGTTTACTTCTCACATCTTGAAACCTGCATAAGGACATGTCTATTAGATTCAAGGATCTTATTTTGTTACAGACAGTGATATTTTACTGAACTGTAATGAAAATTAGAATTGAAATTAAAGGAATCCGTTAACGAAAAGGAGAATTAAAATTAGGAATTTTTTAAAGAACGGTAACTGAAATAGAAATGAAATTTGATTGATTGATTGAAATCACCCAATAAAAATAGAAATTGGAACTGAAATAGAAATATTTTATGAACCGAATTTAACTACCCGTCATTAAAAATGGTCTAAATTTACTTAGGTTGTGTGATATTTGGAGCGCCATATAATATGGCTGTTCGTGAGGCTGTGTGTGTGTGTGTGTCCAAAGTTCAGCGTCATGCGACCATGGGTGATATGCCAGCCGTTGCTCCGAGTCATCACTTCGCATAACTAATAACTTATCATCTTTCAGATTTGGCCTTAAAACACAACTGTTTGACTTGGCTTATGACTTTTTTTATAACAAATGTTTGGTTTGTGCACGGTGACACGTGCAAATCAGAGTTTTGCAACCCGACCCAGCCCAACCTACCACAACTGCCTAAATTTATGACCCAACCCAATCCAACCCAACCCAACCCATGGGTTAACCCAACCCATGTCCATCTCTGACATAGACCAGTCAAACACAATAACTGTAGTAATTGCTGCACTTCTAGCTTATGCCTGTGAAATACGTCTCGAGGAGACTGCAGTTGACTATTAAAATAGTATTGCAATGGCGTACGTGGCAGTGCAAAAGTAAGCAAAACCAAAAATTAAAGGCACAATTTTTAATTTTTTCAACCCGGAATTTTTTCAACCCGGGCAGAAAAGCAAAGTAACCAGGGCATTGCCCGTAATTGCGCGGGCGTGGTCACGCCACTGCCATGGCTGTATGCAACAGCTTATTTACACTTATAATAACTGCATGTGTGCATTAAAGGAGGAAGCTAAGTAGGCTACCCCGTCGTCTGCATATTGCAGCGTGTATCTGCAGAGTATATAGGATAGCTGAAAGCGTTAACGTCTGTAAGCATATTGCTTGTAGTTGCAAGTAAGATGAGTCGCAGGGCGTTCACTTCAATTCGATTCCATCTCATTCTTTGCATTGTATCAAATGGTAAGAAAACATTGAATCATTAAAAACTACTAGATTTCAAGTGGTCTGGTTGGATTTCTCTTGTGTTGAGCACAACTGTCACTGATACAGCCAACATATTCCAACATCCGTTTGTCCGATGCGGCTGTTTTTTTTAAATTCTACAAAAAACAATTGGCAGTTTACAACACCAAGGCAGTTAATTAGTAACAGTTGAAGTGGTTAGACTGAGGTTCTACAATTCAAAGAGTTCAAGCATGCAATGTGCAGCAGATACACCTTTATGCTTATCTTTTGTTATTCGTTAGTCTTTTGACGCCATTTATTGAAGGAATTCGTTTGACTGACGCACTTGATCGGACCAGTCGAGAGAAATTCCGGGCCATTAGGCAGAACAGACACGGGCCATTAAAAGCTTGAAAGAAGTTTTTATATTTAGAAAGTTTGTCCTCAACAAGTTCAACAGTTTTCGAAATTGAATTGAATTGAAAACATCAAAAATATACAGATGAAGCGTAAAAAAGTGGTGATGATCATCAAGACGTTAAAGACACGAAATGATCAGGGCCTCCACCCCAGCGCCGTCCACAGCGTTATGAGGGATAACATTATTGAGAACGTGCCCGGGCTGAGGGCTCCCTACAGATCGCCGGGCCCTTGGGCATTTGACCCTCTGGGCCTGGCCCCCTCTCGGCGAGCCTGCACATGATGCGAAATTCTCCATAAACTACGCACTGTACGCAGGTACTTGTTCAATAATAAAAGAGACGCTAAACATTCACAATCATCATCATCATCATCATCATCATCATCATCATCATCATCATCATCATCATCATCATCATCATCATTAACCGTGGGCTCGTCGCCCGTTGGCCATCTCCACAGTTTTCTGCCATTCTTTCCCGTCCGCTGCTCTGTGGCTAAGATCCTGTAAACTGTTTCCACACTATTCTTCAATATCATCACACCATTTCTTGTGTGGTATCCCTCTCTTATTGGCACCCTCTATTGCTCCAAACATTAGAGCTTTAATCTTTCTGTCCTCTTTCATTCTTCATATGTGTCCAAAAAGATGAAGTTTCCTTTGTTTTACTCTTTCAGCATGGTTTGTTTGGGCTGAATTCTCCTGTATAGTTCTTCATTTGTGATCAACCCTTCCAATTGTTAATATCTTCCTATAACATTTTCTTTCAAAGGCTAGTATTTTTCTTTCCAAGTCTTTGGTGATGGTCCATGTTTCGCATCCATAAAAAATCTGCTGATGATACAGGCTTCGAGTATTTCCTTTTTTTGTTTCAGTGCTTATTGCTTTGCTTTTCATGCTCATTGAATAATATTTCAATCATAATAATAATTGTCATGGTTCTAAGAATTAAAACGTTCTACAACGTTAGCATATAGCACGGTCTATGCAGTGTAGGTCTATGTTACGTGCATGTTAAAAATCACATGCTGTGCTTCTTCATTTAGAAAGTAGAAACTATAAGCATTTAAACGAGAACTGAAAACTGCTCTGTTTATCTTTATCTTCTTGACGACTTCTATAGCGCCGTACGCACGACGAAGGTCGAAGTCAAAGGCGCTTTGACATACTTTGGCATGCCGATGGCAAACGTCGGATAACAGAGACAGCGTAAAGTCAGCCCTGATGGAAACGACGGAAATCGCCGCCCAAACTCCCACTGTAGCGAATCCCGTAGAAAGGAACCTTCCGCTGTAGAACCGTCCGCGCCAGGCACGTCAAAGGAACAAAAACACGGGATGAGATGTTGAAAAATTCCGCAGATGTTGTAAGAACTGTCCGCGAGGCGAGCCACACGGAGAATTTCTGAGATGCGGACTCCCGTGAGTAAACCGTCGCCGAGCTAGGTGAATCCGACTTTGGATGGAATTCCAGGTTACAATTAGAACGGATGTCGCAGCATTCCCGCACGGGTATCTAGTCTGCAGTTCTGCCAAGCCGCGCTGATAGAAAACTCGCAAAACAAGATGGCGGACTAGACAGGCGACGAATCAGCGACTAAAATCGTCCTAATCCACCCGAGAAAAGCGCAGAGGACCTTCCGAAAATGACGGGAAGGTCACTACTCGCACATTTTACGCTAAAACGAGCGCAAAATATCGTCGAACCGCCCAGAACGACGCTTTTTCGAGGCATGCACAGGAGCATGCTTGGCCGCCGGAAACGGCGCCACCGGAATGTTTGATCGTAGTCATCCAGAACATTGATCTTTGCCAGATATACTGTATTTTTTCAATTGTTGGGTGAACTTCTAGTACTTGTAGGCCTACAGTACCTCCCTAATAAGTTCATGAATATGAATATGATTACGATTATGATAACGACTACGATTATTATTACAATTATTATTATTATTATTATGACTGTTATGATAATGAATAGCAATAATAACATTATTATTATTATTATTATTATTATTATTATTATTATTATTATTATTATTATTATTTAGCACAAGAGAAATTGATAACTCAGTTGACGGGGCTTGTTGTCCATCCTGGACATAGAGTGGAAATCCAATGTCATCTGAAGCCAGGCAGCAATCTGTCGGAGTGGACATTTGAAGGTGTTGGTCAGTCAATTCCGAGTACTTTGTTTAGCGAAGAAAGAGGACTGAGTCCCCATCTCACGAAAAACTACTCCTTCATCCACGATGACAGGATCGTTCTATCGCTGTCCGCCGTCAATGCAGAAGAGGACGCTGGAACTTACAGATGCAAGATGATCTGCTCGGCTGAAAATCATATGTGTCAAGATGTAACCGAATTAATTGTTATCGGTAAATATCTGGCGAAGACGATCCGTAGCGATATAGTATTTGCAATTCTCCAGCAGTATGCCTACTCAAGAAAATCTTTTGACTATTACAGAATCAGCAAAATATGCTGATCATAAATTAATTCAGCTAAAATTGACTTACGCTCAATCGAAATGATTCGCGAAGCTATTTCTGTTGGACACCAGTCAGAAAAGTCTTATCCCCCGCAGTCTACATCATGGTCAAATAACAAATTCTGAGTCACAGATTCCTTCCCTCCTTGATACATCTCAAGTTTTTCTTTCTAAACTCAGAGCATTTGTCTTCAAAAAATCATTTCCTCCATAGCTGTAACGTCCCAACCACTGGCCCTTTGGATTAAATGACCCTGCATGAATGACCCCGCCTTTGACTATAGCTACTTCATTCTGAGATTAAGCGCCAATGAAGAAGGAGCTACTTCCGTGTTGCTTCTGAAGGCGTTGTAGAAATTAACGAAATTTTTTACTTATACTTTTCATCAGTCGGAGTACACTCTATTATGAAACAAAAATTACTCTACCCTATAGGGAACCACAAACAATTTATTCTCCAGAAAAGCATTTAACTTTGGTAATTTCGTGCTATCATCTAAGTAAATGACATTGATGTATTTTCACAGATGAACATTTGAACTGCAGTTCGTCCCACAGTGATCCATTTGTAGTAGAAGGCGCGTCTCTTGCTTTGCAATGCGCGATCCGTTGGTGGGGAAATTGGCCGCCGACCATAACATGGGCTAGCAGCGACGGCGGTGAATTGGTCGGTGAGAACAGTGGTCAAGTGACAACATCGCCTGCTGTGTCCAGCGTCGTATCGAAGCTGGAACTGGTCGCCAATCGCTCGATGAATAAAATGGCGTTCAGTTGTAAACTGCGGTTTAGCTTAGATAACTATGTCGGTGAGAATAGATCAGTGCCAAACAACTGTCCAGACTACGTAGACGAATGGACGTCGCCTCAGTTTAACGTCTACTGTAAGTTTACTCAGAGAATTTGCTGATTGAGAGGATCGCTGGCTTCATCTCAGTGGATTTTTTTAACATATCGCCATCTTCCGATCATCGGTTAATGTTAAAATGTTAACGCTGTCAAAAGCGTTTGGCATACATTATCTCTACTTCTATTGTTACGTTTTCATCAGGTGGTCAACTAGAGGGGTTTATCCATCTCTTGCTGGTTTCAATATCAATGATGTTTAACGTTTCTTGATGCCGCTTGAAATCAATAAAGTCCTCTCTCTTTCTCTTTCTCTATTCCTCTCCTTCCTCTCCTTTCTCTTTCCCTCCTCTCTCTGTCTCTCTCTCTCTCCGTCTCTGTCTGTCTGCCTCTGCCTCTCTGCCTGTCTGTCCCTCTCCCACTCTCGTTTTCTCCCTCCTCCTCTCTTTTCGCTCTCTCTCTCTCTCTCTGTCTCTCTGTCTCTGTCTGTCTCTCTCTCTCTCTCTCTCTCTCTCTCTCTCTCTCTCTCTCTCTCTCTAGTTGTATCTGTCTTCAGATAAACCGGATACACCGGGCATATCGCCACCAGGGGAAAAGTTCCACGTGGGAGACATCCTCTTCTGTTTTGCCGATTCCAATCCCAATTCAACTTACCTTTGGATGGATATCAGCAACGGGATAGCATCGACTGGATCAGAGGTCCACCTGGAAGAGCATATGACCAGATTGCCAAGTGTCTCCCTGATGTGCAGAGCAACTAATTCCATCGGAAATGCAAGCATCGTCAAAAACGTCATTGTGCAAAGTACGTGGCTGTGCTTGCTTTACGTCTGTATTTTTACTAATCAGATTAATTAAGCGGAGATCAGTGGCGTGCCTATGGTATTTGGAGCCCATGGCAGAGGAGAAGGAAATTAAATTTACAGGCTAACATACTGTATCTTTAATTGACAAATCATGACACTTTATTGACACGAGATTAAAACATCACATGCACTTTTCTTGCTGTTATTGATCATGATGTGCTTAAAATCAGTTTCTCAGTTTCTTCTCTTTCTACGCTGAATGGAGAGCAAAATCACGGAGTTCTTTTGACGCCCCTTAAATAAGTAGGCCCAAGTAAAATCTCGTAAATTTATATAGCGCTTTGGAGAGCAGCATAGTGGTAGATGTTTATTCTTATGTGCCTAATCTTTCTTGAAATAGCTTTAGGCAAGGTGTGTTGTTGGCCGGGCAAAGGTCGGTGTATCCATGAGGCGGCGGGTTGGGCTGTTATAGCTACGGAGGAAATGACTTTTGGAATAGGAAGGTTTTAAGTTTAAACCTAAACGCTTGATGAGATAATGAAGAAATTAAAGGAACTGAGGATTCGGAGCTTGTTGTTTGATCATATCGTAGGCTGCGGAAGAAAGCTGGAATTGAGTTCGAAACTCTGGTGCGGCGTATGAGAAATCGAGATTGCTGATTTTGAGGATTGACCGATTTAACGGGCGTGAAAGTGTGAGATGACGATCGTGTAGGTCCAAGAGGATGAGGCATTAGGAGTTTTCGAAGGTAAACCGGTTTTGACGAATGAAGTGAACTGTAATTAATCGTTATTCACTTGTACTGGATGCGTTAAGATATTTCAAGCCAATGCAGTGACTTCAGTATAGGTGAGATATGGCGATTTGGTGATTTGGTTACTGCTCAGGCAGTGCGTTTTCAATGGATTGTAATTTACTTCCAGAGTCGCCGAAGGCATTTGTTCTACTTGTCACACCCTAGGAACGCCACTCTGTCCATCCCATATACCATCAACATAAAAATACGAGGAAAGGAAAATATATAGGCAATTGATGTAGCGCTCAAGTGGATTACATTCAGAAATATTTGTCCAGTTAACACTCGATATTAATAATTGGCTTAAGAGGAAAACGGAAAGTGCTGTCGTGTGCAGTTGATGAGTTGTTGGATGATGTCATTCATGATGGCAGACTGAATATCAATGCGTCGAATCTGAAATTAGACCTTTGAACGTTGCTCATAAAATGAAACTGTTCATGACCTCGACATCCATACTAGCATCCGTTTAGCAATCTCATAATACCGATCGCGTGACCGACATTTCGTTTTATCACTAGAGCTAAAAAATATGCGTAGTTTGGCTATTCTCTTCTTGACGACGACGATGATGATGAGGCCCATTTGGCTTTAACTTCACCGGAGATGAGTGAGGTAGCTTCCAGCTGCCTCCCTCACAGACAACAGAGGGCGGACAACTTGCTCTAGGTCGCTACGTGTTGGTTAGGGTCAGATTCGAACCCGCTACCATCCGGTTGCGTGGCAATAATCCTACCACTGCTCCACCGTGCACTTATCTCTTCTATGGTACTTGTACTGGAATACCACCAGATGACTGATTTGCCTACCTGAAATAAATCTAAATAAGATAAAATAAAAGCTAAATAGCTATCTATTTACAATAAATATATCTATCAATAAAAGCTAAATAGCTATCCATCTAGCATCTATGCTGCGTTGCTCCATTTTTAATATATTGGGTTTCGATCATTTTTAGAAAGAGACGTATTTCCGTTGAGTTCTGTGGCGGCCATTACTGCTTTGGGTATTCTTTTTCTTTTGCTTTTGGCCTCAGTGGCTTGCTTGATGCACATGGGAAAGAAGAGAAAAGGTCAGTGAAAAATAACTTATGTTGAATTAGAAGAGAATTCGCATATTTGCAAGTCTTTCTGCCGTGGAATACAGAGAAAAGTAGAGTTGAACGTCGTTAGACTTTTAGCGTTGCTAAATAAAGTTAAATAAAATTACTTTCCAGCAGCTACACTAATCATGACATGGCCATGACATGTAATGGCCTTCCAAGCTTTCAAAATGTTTTTAAAAAGCAGTTGTCGATTTCAGTGTTTGGTTAAAAACAAAATCTCAAACGACGTTCTACTTTACTTTGGTGCGCAGGTCGTAACAACACAGAAGCGATGGTTCAAGGCGACCCGACCATCGTGATCGAAGATTCCAATTCCGATATACCGGCAGTTTCTAGCCAATTGGAATCTGACACCCATGCAGTGTTTATTCTAGACTCCTGGACTCCGGAAGAAGAACTGACTTAGCCGGGGAACTGACAAAGCCGGAGAAATTCTGCTAGGGGCTGCTGTTAGTTGATTTAGTATGCCAAAATTTCCGGAGGTGAATTTGAAATTTACGGGGGAAGGGCAATTTTCCCTCTGGAAAGGCCTAGATTAAATCCTGCACCTATGACTCCATTGCAAGCGAAGCCTCATCGCGATCTGAACAGCTAAAAACTGTAACTGAAACAACTCAATCAATGAGTTACACTCACTTGGAAACTGACGAAATTCCAGTTCCAAGTGTCTACAGTAGACTGAGGAAGGACGGCGATAGACCGTCGCTTGACGCAGACTCAAAGTAAATTGAAGCTTCTGTTACTGAACACGAATACGTTAATAACATCACTCGAATGCCAGTAGACTACTACAATGTCAACGACAATTAATAACAATTCTAATTCTAATTCTAATAATAATTCTAATAATTCTAATAATAATAATAATAATAATAATAATAATAATAATAATAATAATAATAATAATAATAATAATAATAATAAACATCCTTTCTCCTACAAGGAATATCCGTGACACTCCAGAGTTTTAACGCAGTCACCTTCCACGGAAATTTCACATGATAATAGTGTGATTTAATGTGATTTAATGTGGTTTAGGAGGCACAGTCTGTCTGTATAATAATAATAATAATAATAATAATAATAATAATAATAATAATAATAATAATAATAATAATAATAATACACACTGAGCTGGCTTTTTAGCAAACCGTGTCATAATTTTAAGACAATTGATGACGCTAACCCATCAGTAATGTCTGCATGTATACTTGTGCTTCGTTTATTTGATTGCTATTTAACTGTAGTGGCATAATATTTTATCGTATCTTTGCTCTATCTGGTTGTTTCGCCTGAGTTGAGGTCCGCATAAGTTTTGTTGTAATGTTTCCTCAGAGCCAGTTGATGCAAACGACGTCGCAATTGATATTGATGAAATACTGCCTTATGGAGAATTCAAGCAAGAAGAAAACTGCAGTGAGTTTGATAAGTAGACTTGGGGATTTCATATAGCAAAAATTATTGAAGCCACTGTTTATTCTAGGCCTGTTTTGTGGGTGGGGAGGAATTCCCCAATGTTTTAAAATTCTTCCCCAAAAATTTGTATATGTTGGCTTGGAGATTGAAATCCCCCCCCCAAAGCGGGGAGAGACAAATCTTGTCTCCCCCAAACATTTAAAACTTCCCACAATGTCAAGGTGGCTAGAATAAACACTGATTAAAGCTACAGCATCTGCAAAATGGTTTCTGTTTAGCCGAATGAAATACGTAAAATATTAATATGCAAAAATTGCTGGGAATAAAATTGCTAAAATTTCTTTTGTTGGCATGATGACATGGACGCCAGGAATTTGATTGGGGGCAGGGTGGAATTGGTAAAAATTTGGGAGATACTGTATATATTGTTATATATACAGTGTAATATATTATATATTATATATATGCTATTTATACTGTATTATATATATATAGTTATATATATATATTTTTTTTTTTGGGGAGTATATATACCGATATACCCTGTCGCTACGCCCCTGATGGAAGCTTAGTTGCCAAAGCTTGGATTTTAAGTCTAGCTAAAAAAACTACTCAATTCTTTTGGAAGATCTGACCGTCGAGGAGAGAAGTTACAGGATTTGGACCCAGAAACAGAGAAATTTCTCTTACAAATGTCCACATTGTTTTAGGAAATTTAGGCACATTGAATAATGAAATAGCAAATCTTTTCAACGAGAATGTTTTGGGTGATCAATGTAGATTCCAAATATTGAGGCTGCAATATATTGCAAACCAAGAGACCAGTATTGGATACGATTCTCTCTGTTCTATCGACATCCAGTGTAAATTTAAGTACAGGTTTAATGTCACCATACTTACGAGTTTTAGTGAGTTTTAGTGATGCTTTGAAAAGAATATGAGGTTAATTCTGAGTCCTTTGAAACTTCTGCACATTGGATTACTATTTCTTGCTTGTCAATTCCATTATTTATAAGTTGACTTTTTTCTCTCTCTTTCGCAGTGCCTAGGCCTATCTATGCGGAAGTCCAGAAGGAGGGAAACAATTCAATGGTCTGTTGTTGCCAAAACGAGCAGTAAGTCGTTTCAGTCTCAATAGAGTTATTACAAATACGGAGATATAGATAGATGGATAAATAGATAGATAGCCTCTATTTTCAGTGACTTAGCTTGGAAAATCTTGAAATTCGTGTTATGTTTGTTTTCTCTTTTTTATTTCATCATACTTGGGTTTTTCAAAAAGACTTCAGAAGTATATAGAACAGTCATGACTCTGACATATCTTTTGTGGATTCAAAGATAGGAAACATAGAGACCTACAAGAGCCTTGCCAATTTTAAAGAGACATTTGACAAAATATATCGTCAGCATTGAGTAAAACAGCAGTTCTGGCGGTTTTAAAGTAAACATTTTAGAATCGATTAGAGTCCTGACCGAACAGTTAATTATCGCAAATTGGCAAATGTTAGCCAACACTCCCGTTGCTACTGTATATCTTCGTATATTTGCTCTGCAGATGGCGATTATAAGACTGCGCTTTCCGTAATTCCGGTTGTATTTGTCTGATTTGTTCAGGTCTACGTCGGCGCAGATGGAACAGAATACTTGACGATGAGCGAAATGAGAGCCATTCATTAAAAGAAGTGATGATAATGATGATGATGATGATGATGATGGAGAGGAGGAGGAGGGGAGGAGGAAGGGAGGAGGAGCACCTTTGTTAATATTTCTCTGTCTTGAATATTTGGCTCAGCAAAAGAAGAAACGACATTTATTGCTTTAATCCTATACCAAAATTTACGCCATGTATAAAGCGGGGGAAGGAGAGAGGGGAGGAAGCATGGACGTGATAACTGGGGATTAAACCTTACAGTTCTAAAGTTCATTGGGGGTAATTTGAATATTTCAACAATTACGATGCTTGTAGCATCAACGCGGATTTTAAATATGACTTTCAAGCTTAAATTTTTCACTGATAATAAGCTCTTTCAATGTTCATTTAGAAGTGAGTGCAGTTGCAATTTTTACGGGTGGTGGTGGTGGTGGTGGGTGTTCTAGTCTTATATGCATTAGGCCTACTTATTGGACATTTAGCTCGCTATTTAGTCTGAGTTTTTAAAATTCTGATGTCGTGGTTTTCTAAGTTCTACTTGGATTCGGCCATTTAATTTTATGGATTTTGTAGTTTCACTTAATGTTAAATGTTCATGCCTTTAATACTCAAGTTTAGTTTGGTTGTAGTTGTCTATGAATAATTTTGGCTAGTTTTTGAGTCATTGCTACTAATAAATATATGGGACCTACTACGATGATGTTGTTGACGATGGCGATGGTGAGGATGATGATGAGGATTATGAGGATGATGATTATGATGACGATGATGATGACGACGACGACAATGATAGCGATGATTGCAAAACGATGTTGATGATGGCACTGTCTTGCTGTCTGGGGCTTTCTACTCTAATAAGTCTATTTTTAAAAGGCATCTCTTCTCCATGCAGTTGACTTTTCTTCCACAGTCTGTCTTGCTGCTTCCCCATCTAACTGATCTCTGGAATTGACCAAATCTTTTGCCGATGAATTTGGAATACCGTCAAATGAAACACTTGAGTATCAAACTGGCGATATAAAAATTCAACGATAATGAATATCAAAGTATCGATAGCATGACAAATCTACCTGGAACACCAGAAATTGCACAGGAAACAAAAACCTCGTTGACCAGTGTAACAACACTAATGATATTGACAATATTATGGGCGTCCATACATTAGGGCAAGGGGCACTTGCCCCTGGAAAATTAAAACTTCTTTTTAAAACTACATTTTGGCCTCACACTTAGATTTTTACAGTAGCATTTGAAAACCATGCTAAATTATTAACCGTTACCATTGTGTCTTGCCCCTGGAAATGCATATCTATTTTTAAAAACTATATTTTGTCTTTATAAAGAGCATACGAGGTAAACCGTCGGATTTTTTGCTTGTCCGATTTTCGACCCCAAAATCAGAGATTTTGCCATCTGAAAAAATGTCTGTCGGTGCCGACAATGTCAATCATTTTACTTTAATTTTTACTCCATCTAACTAAATGGCGCGACAAGTTTTTTTGCGAGGAGAGAATAAATGTTTCTTTAGAAGTTTAGAAGCTAAGTCGAATATTCGTCAAGGCATTGAATAGAAAGAAGGCGGCCATTGTGTGAGGCGCTTTTGAACACACACAATGGGAGGATTACAAGCGGACGACGAGACAACGAGACGTGAATTGCGTCTGTTGTGTATTTGAAAGACAAACGTCTTCGTGCGTTGTCAAGTGTCGCATTTGAAATTAAATGCAGGCGATTGGATTTTGACTTGACGTAAGAAAACCACAAGACTAATGAGACACTCGCTCACTGAGTAAGATTTTTAAAGAGAGAGAGGCAGGCAGACAGACAGAGACAAGAGTCAGAGAGAGAGAGAGAGACAGAGACAGACAGAGACCGAGACAGAGAGACAAGAGTCAGACAGAGAGAGAAAGATAAAGAGAGACAGAGATAGTCAGGGACAGAGACAGACAAAGAGAGACAGAGACAAAGACAGCAGAGAGAGAGAGAAATAGACACAGACAGACACATAGACAGACAGGCAGGCAGACAGACAGACAGGCACATAGACAGACAGACAGAGCAATAATGCTTAGACATCGAGACTAATCCAAATAGTTTAGTCTGCCTGCGATTTCCATTTCCATCCGTTAGCAATAGGCCCTATATGCGGGCGTTTGACTCAGCGCCTCCTGTGAGCACAGAACACAGTTAAGTCGTTGTTCGCTCGGAAATAGTCTCAAAGCATCTTAGTCATTTGTTTAAACAGGATTGTTGCTTTTGAAAGCTCGTCTCGAAGAACGAGTCCCCTTTCGCAAAGACTACAATCGGTCCTTTGAGCGAAAATGCCGCATTGAAAATCCAGTTGTCGATTCCGACGCAAAAGTAACCGTCGTCAAAAAACAAACGCCTTCGTGTCCGTACAAGGGACGCATTTTCACAGCTATGTAATAATTCTCTTTTTATGCATCTCAGTTGACGATCTGCGAACAAACCAAAGTTGCCTGGGTCAGTTCAAAGATCAAAAGTCATAGTGCAAACGGTTTCACCCCCCACCCTCCAAGTATGCCTTTCACTTGATGAATATCAATCATCATCATCACCACCACCTTCATCATCATCACCATCATCAACAACCGTGGGCTGTTCATTACAGTTTGTTGCCTTGATCTTTTCTGTCCGTTGCTCTGTGGCTAAGATCCTGTAAAACTGCTTCCACACCATTCTTCAATATCATCACACCATTCCTTGTGTGGTCTCCCTCTTATTGGCACCTCCATTATTCCAAACATTACAGCGTTGATCTTTCTGTCCTCTTTCATTCTGCGTATGTGTCCAAAAAGATGGAGTTTCCTTTGTTTTACTCTTTCCAGCATGGCTTGTTTGGGCTGAATTCTCCTGTATAGTTCTTCATTTGTGATCTTTTCGGCAAATTCGGCTCACCTAGGACTAATTCTTAGTAGTTTTCTATAACAGTTCTTTCAAATGCGAACATTCTTCTTTCCAAGTCCTTTGATGATGCTCCATGTCTCGCATCCGTTGAGAAAACTGTTGAAGATACAGGTTTCAAGAGGCCACCGATCGCTTGGAAACTAAGTCAAGACAGAATTGATCTCGCGCAAAGTTTCCATAATGTCTTATCCAGTGGCGGTTCCAAGAACTCCTGGTGGGAGTATGCAATGAATTTCTTGAAAGATACCGCCAATTGTCAAAGGAATTATTTGTAAACGGCTTAGAAAAAATCTGTAGATTTGATTTATAAACCTAGCATAATATAATTACAGTACACCATGCAGTGACAAAAAAAACTATAATGTATAAACATGTATAATGTATAAACTATAATGTTCAGAATTGACAATGTATAAAATCATTTTAGTCTGGTTGTACAAAGTCATAGTGCAAAACCGAGCTTTCTATTGCTGGAATCGAATATGACATTGTATATAGATATGTCCACATCTTTGTGGATATACATCAAGGCAAATCCGTGGAACCGACCCTGGTCGTATCGTGGGGAATTTTTTAAAAATATTCGCCTACCAAGACTTACATGTAATCCGTGGAAGATCGATGACAAATGTTTTGTCCGTTATTCGCCCAAATGCCGGTTCGTTGGCGTCGAACGACTTGGGCGGTCTGTGCAATGGACCGTAACGAGGTTTTCCGAGCAGTGGCGGATTACCAAAAATAAGCAACGCAAGCTGTAGCTTAGGGCCTCCGCTGGTCCGGGGCCTCTAAGAATAATATCTTTGTAAAAGTTGAATAGAGACGTCTAAGTGAGATTTACTTCGATTTATAGTTTGTGCTAAGTGTAAGACACTTTCTCGACTGATTTCTCGACTAAGTTGTTTGTTGATTGGCCGTTTATCGCATTATCGGCTTACTTGAGGAGTTGAGGGTAAATAAGGTGAATTCTGAAAAATTGCTTCGGATAGCAAAAGGGCCTATATAGCAGTTCGGCTTAGGACCTCGAGCGACCTTAATCCGCCCCTGGACCGTTTTCGTAACGAAATTCAGCCACGCAGTGATTCGAAAACCGTTTCGAAAATACTCTAACACAGCGGTTCTCAAACATTTTAGGATTTCTTGCATCGCGGTCCCTTAGAATGTTTTATGACTCGCGGACCTTTTAAAATTTGAATTAACGTCAATCAACACATAGATATAGGCTACTTGTTTTGTCTATCAATTGTTTAATCATAAAATTGCAAATCTTAATCATCAAATTTGAATTCAAATGGAATCAGAACTCTTATGAGCCATCCGTGTGTTTTGTGTTCAGAGGTTTTGGCAAGATATCTGAGGAAAACAACCCCTTCACGGTTCCCCTGAACCAGCTTGACGGTCCCGGGTCTCCTCGGGAACCGCCGACCCGAATTTGAGAACCGCTGCTCCAACAGGATTGATCCAAAATGCTGATCATGTCACCTGGATCCATGTTCGATCTTTTACGATCATTCAGGTCCGAAGATTATAGGGCTTACTCCCGACTTAAAAAATATAACGTATACTGTAACATAGGCGTAGCCTGAGGGGGGCACGAGGGTCCGCCCTCCCTCCCCACCTTTTCGGACCAAGACCAGTCGTTAGTCTCGTCCAAAACCAACAAAAGGAGACGACAATCCTTTTTGCTCGTCAAGACTTTTGGTCGAGATAATCTGCAAATGTAGATGTGCCCCCAATTCTGGAAACCTGGCGACGCCACTGACCTATAGAATATCAGTTATTTATTTGTATTTGATTTTTCACATTTGTTCCTCTCATTCAATTGTCATTGACGATCTAAATGCATCATCATGGGCTTTTTTAAAAACCGAGTTATTTCAAAGAATATAACCGGGGTCGAATCATCGTCTCTAAAACCTTTTATACTCTCCTTCACAGTCGAACAAAGCAGTCAGAGCTTCATAGGAATTCCCAGCCCCCTCCCTCCCCCCCCAGAAGCTCGACAACATTTATTGTGGCCTGTGTGGGTTATTTTGCTTCCTGTTACTTCAATCGTGTTTTTAGAATGAGACCAACGCAGTTTTGATCCATTTCAAAAGATTCTGAGAATTCTCCTTCTTAGTAAGTAAGATCTTGCGTAACTGATATTAATCTTAGATACTGTATAGCGCCTCATTGAACACGCCGACGCCGAAATACATGTACGTCAGAAAATATAATTCAGAAAGCGTGACACCCGAGAAGCAATCGATTCTAGGAACTAGAACACGCTAATAGTCATTCACAGTAATGTAGGCCTATTTGTGGCACTCCTATGCGAATTACCGGTGACATACACACAAAATACAGCACATAGGCAACATACTGATTCATCATTATAAGACACATGTGCTAGGGCAGCGGTTCTCAACCTTTATAGTGCCGCGACTCCTTCAATTCAATGATCCCCATGATATGGCGACCCCCAACCGTATAATCACATTCGTTCATAATGTAAACTGCTAATAATAATAATAATTCTACAACAATTAAAATGTTTTAAATCATTCTAATTCAATTGTCTGCCATGCCTATCCTCGCAATGGCAATTATAGTTTTAAAAGTCACTACCAATGGGAAAATTTTGCACAATTACAAGCTTTGCGCATCAAAAAGAGACAATCCCATATTTCCGAAGGTTTCAGGCGACCCCTGGCAAATCGTCATTCGACTCCCGTCGGGTCGCGACCCGCAGGTTGAGAACCGCTGTACTAGGGCCTACATGAATTTTGTGAATTAATTATGCATGACGCGAATTACTGGACATGGCTTGAATTAACAACGCTTTAAAAAATAGTGCATCGTCGTCGTCATCATCATCATCATCCTCATCATCCTCATCATCCTCATCACCATCATCATCTCATCATCATGCATTGATTCAAGCCATTATGTGTAAGTGTGTGTCGGTGCCTGTGTGTGTGAGTGTGTGTGTGACCCATGGAATAACGGGTATGATGTGAAGTCTTTTGGTGTAGATCTGTTTTGGTGCGGAGTCTCTGTCATCGACATTACGGTCTATGATAGATTTGAAGACGTCAGGTATGGCAAAGGGCAAAGGGCAAAGGGGTCAGGTGAGGTGTGGGGTGAAAAAATTCTCCTCTCAGACACTGTTGTCTGGTGAAATTCGTGCTTTGTGTCCACTGAGAGAGAAGAGAGAAGAGAGAGAGAGAGAGAGAGAGAGAGAGAGAAAGGGGAAGTAATACATATTAAATGTTAGGTTCATGCTCTGTCAAGGCGCATTCGACTTTGCGGCGAACTCTGTACGCCTGAGGTATTCAAATGGGGGCCTGCCGGCCAGATCCAACCCGCTAATAGGGTGCGAAATGGCCCACTAAGATGCCGACGAAACAAGACATACTGTACGTTCAACTTAAAAACTTGTGGTTTGTATTTATTAAGTGATGACGGTAGTCGTTAAGTACAGTACATCTGCCTTACTTCACAAAATGTATAAGCCTAATACATATTAAATGTAATAATATAACAGAAAGCAGTTTGAACACAAGAAACTGCATACATTAGGCCTATGTATGCGCGCCATAGTGATAAATTGAACCTACTGATTTCGAAAACAACAGGCTATCAATCTCAGGCACCAGCCACAGAAAATGTGGTCCTTCATAAAGAGTAATTGAAGGTCCCTGGCCTAAGCCATAATCTATTAAATTTGTTCGACTTTTTTCTCTCGTGCAGACTTATGCCACTGGCGTGTTTATTTTTCTTCATCTCCTTTCTCTCTCCTTCCCCCTCTATAGCTAGTCAACGTTAGCTTATGGATAAATAGTGTACCTGTGCGTATACCTGATCGCTTTTCAGGAGGTGGTTTCAATGTTTGCATTGAGATTAGCCTCGGAATGGAATGGCATAGAATTTTGTATTCTGCCAAGATGAAGCCTCAAAAGAAAATTCAACGACAAAAACCTTCTCCTACAGAATGAAATTCCAACTTTGAAATGTGTTTTTTTGGAACCACTGTCTGCAATAAAACGCGACCTATAACAAGAGGAGGAGAAATGCGGGCGCCAATATGCCAGTTCCAAACTACTGTCACTGTTATCATACACAGCAGTTTAACAGCTGTAGCGAACAAGATAACACCATGCAATAGCGCACTAGTCAACTACTACAGTATTATTATTATTATTATTATTATTATTATTATTATTATTATTATTATTATTATTATTATTATTATTATTATTATTATTATTATCATTATTATTATTATTATTATTATTATTATTATTATTATTATTATTATTATTATTATTATTATTATCATTATCATTATTATTATTATTATTATTATTATTATTATTATTATTATTATTATTATTATTATTATTATTATTATTATTATTGGGGCATATAAAGCATTCGACAGTCCGAGCCTTGTTACCCAGATTGCAATCGAAGAGTGGTCTTCAGTTTTCTTCGTAACTATGTCTTTCAACAGACGGTCTGAACTCTGAACCATTGGCGCTGCGTCCAGATCGAATATATTTAATAGTCAGTCACGCTCTCTCTCTCTCTCTCTCTCTCTCTCTCTCTCTCTCTCTCTCTCTCTCTCTCTTGAGCGATTCGTGACCGATTTCGTCTCCTGTTAGTCTACGGGGGATCAAGCAGCACAAACACACCTCGGAAACCGATGACCATCAAGTACAGGAGAAATGATTCTACTTAACTCGCCTAAATCTCTTTCCCGCTATGTTAAGTATGCCTGTCTTTATACTCACTAACGTGGTACTTAAAGTTACGAGGTTCGAAACGTTTCTCGTGTGTCGGGTTGTAATCTGGACGGCGAACTGAACACACACACATATTAAACAACCAGTCTTGGTTCCATCCTTGGTGGGGTGGTAAGATATGTATTAACGCCCCAGGGCTTGAGAGGAAGCTCCCTACTGATGTGATCGAAAACCATGGTGTCTGTCAGCACACTTCTAGGGTTCAGCAAAGGAAATGGACAATTAAAAATTCCAGACGTTTTTAAAAGTAATATTTGAGTACAAGAATCAATGCATGATGATGATCATCATCATCATCAGCAGCAGCAGCATCGTCGTTGTCATCATCGTTATTATTATTATTATTATTATTATTATTATTATTATTATTATTATTATTATTATTATTATTATTACTGAGAAATCAAAGAAGAAGCAAGACGCAGAGAGGAATGGAAACAATGGAGTTCTGAACCTGTCCCAGGACAGAGAACATGATGATAAATTATCACCGATAAATTGACTTGTTGTAAAGTCATTAAGTCAATTTATCGGTCATTCATCGACCAGTGATTTACGCAAGTCGTGTCATTCAAAACCACAGAAGTCACGCAGTGTATTTCTCTTATGGTGGTTTACCAACGAGTTGCTTATGTATGTGTGTGTGTGTGTGTCCTCAGCCATTCACATACTACCAGTGCCATGAATGACCTATACATGACATACATATATCATCGGCCTAATAATAGACCAGGTCATTCGCTTTGGTTGTCATGCCTGAACTGGGTCATCTCTGACTTGACACACAGAGTGCAAAGCTAGGATTGTCCATGAAAAGAAGTTTTTAGGAACTTTACACTTGGTTCTAAGACAGTGTTTGATTTGGGAGACGGTGAGAGGGGAGAGGATGGGGTTTAGCCACCAATGACGAACGACGATTTCTGCTCAAATGGTCCAAAATTGTCGGCGAAAGTTACTTTATTAAAAAAATAGAATTGTGTCTGGAAAAGTTCGAAGGAATCAAATATCAGACCAAGATTTTTATTACGATTCAAAGAGAGAGAGAGAGAGAGAGAGAGAGACAGACAGAAAGACAGAAAGACAGAGAGACAGAGAGACAGAGACATACCGAGAGAGAGAGGCAAAGAGAGACAGAGACAGACAGAGACAGAGAGAAACAGGCAGACAAACAGACAGACAGGTACAGGTATAATAAGAGATCAAGAGACCGAGATATACCGTATAGACAGAGACAGAGACAAAGAGATAGAGAGACAGAGAGAGGTGCAGACAGAGTCAGAGAGAAGCAGAGACAGACCAACCGAGTCTCTGTAAGTTCTCTATCGACGCTAATCTCTTTGGTGGTCGTTGGCTGCGTGAGGTCCATTGAACCGCGACGGGGCAACTGGGCGGACAATGGACACGCATGACTGACGGTTGATTGCTTTGCTCGACTCCTACACGACGACGGAGGAGGAGGAGGGGAGGAGGAGTAGAGGGGGTCGGGTGACTAGTGGCGGAGGAGGGTGTAAAAGTAGGGTGATTGGCACAAATTTTTCAGAAATAAATCACTCACTATTTTGTGGGCAGAGAGCAGCGGGAATCCGGGGACCAATATCTATGCCCGGAATTCCCGGTCTGTGGGAGGGATAGGCAGAGGGAGAGGGAGAGGAGAAGGGGGCCGCAAGAGTAGTCATGATGAGATTAACGGCTTATATCATGGGCGCGCCTTTGGCGAACGCATGAGTTCGAACGAAGTCTTCGAAGGCGCCATAAGTGAATAACGTGAATCGAGTGTTCTAATATAAAAAGTCTTTCATTTTGCAAAATTCAGTTTCTGAGATGTGTTAAATACGTCGTAATCGTCTTTGCTTTCTGCTTTTTTAATAATCATCGTCGTCGTTCATAGGAAAGGAAATAATCTGAAGAGATTTCAACGTCTTATTTGCCAGACTTTCGGATGATAAAGAGGACGCTATCCATGGAGCTGAGATTAGGAATCGGTCTGTCGCTGCTTTTGAGCGTTTTCCTTTGCTCTGTCGAGGCCAAAGCTCCGGTCAGATCTCTCCAATTAAGAGTGAAAAGTAAGACACGAATTCATTGTTTAACAGCGATAGAGGAATTCATTGATCGTACGCACTAATTGTGAACTGAGAAGTGTTAGCGATTCAAGGGTCGATACCACTGAGTGAAATAGATTGAAGTTGAATATCAAACAGGGTTATTTATAGGATTGCGAATTTGGGGGTGTCAGGAAAATCGGGGGAGGGGTGATTATTTTCTGGGATTCTAGGCTTGTGAATTTGGGGGTGTGGCGGAAAATCTAGGGGTGTCAGGTTTGATCTCTACCGAAAAACCTGACGAGCAAAAAAGGTTATCAGGCGTCAAAAATTCTGACAGGCAAAAAAAGATCATCCGATGAAAAAGATGAGGGTGTCCTTCTCCATTCTGGAGGAGGTGTCAGGGCTAATTAATATGCTTTTCTATGCGTACCATTGTCACATTACCAAATTTGGGGGTGTCGACCTCAAATTGGGGGTGTTAAAGTGTTATGGGGTTGTAAAAATCTCCTGATATCAAAAAATCCAGTTATGTCGGTAATTGACTAACTCAGACTAAAGGGCTGTCCATTAATTACGTCAACAATTTAGGGGGGGTTTGAAAAGTTTGACAGTTGCTGACAGGGAGAGGGGGTCAAGAGAAGTTGACGTCAACAATATTTTCACTTTAACAAATAATCAAAAAGAAATTCAGTGCGCACTCCTAAATTCTCAAGATTGATTCAGTTTCATGTCTTGTCACTGACACGGGTTGATGCTTTGCTCAGAGAGTGCATTCCAGGGGCGTAGCCAGGAATTTGATTTGGGGTATATTGTGATTTGGGGATATAAATCCTTAAAAACGTTGAAAATCTTTAAAAACACACTAAAATTTTAATGTAGCCTGATTTGTTTATATATACACCGATATATCCCCGTCGCTACACGGTGCGTCGCTACGCCCTGTTAGTTACAGGGGTGCCTTGATCGCTCGTCGAGTAGTGCGTCGTCAATCTGGGTTCGATTCCGGCGACGAGTGGACGCTGATGGTCTGCGTACAGCCATGGGAGTATTCAATGGGAACATTGGGCACATACCCCCTCTCCCCCGAATCCACCTCAAAACTAAAAGACTTTCCCCCTTTGAACATTGCGGACCACTCGACAACTCGTCTCGGGCGGAAGTTGGTGCACCACATTACTGTATTTTAATTAAATTTTACCCACTGTGTGAGCACATTTAAGGCACGTTGCCCTGCATCGTTTCATTGTAAAAATCGCGAAAAAATCGTTGGTATCATTGATTTAGTCGTGCACTGTCCTATTTTGCCCGGTAATGTCTGTCTGTCTGTCTGCCTGCCAATACTTCTTTATCCAGAACGAATGTCCTGTGTGACACCTTCACCTGCCCCATTCAGAAACAGTGTACATTGTCAAAATGAGCGCACGCTAGAAAAATCACAGGTTTACAAATAGCGTCTAGATAAAGTCTTGGCATTGGCGCAGCCACGAGGACAGGGCCAGGGCCTCAGCCCCCGTTTGGACCAGGACTAGTCGTGAGATCCATCCAAAACCTGTGAGTTCTTGGACGGGGGAAGGTTATAATAGGGGTTGTATTAGATCGAGGAAACGCACATAGATAGTATTAGATAGTAGAGTTTAAAACAGTTGAGAAGACGACCTTTTTGCTCGTCAAGACTTTTCGTTTGGCCGAAATCGAAAAAATGTCGAATTGCCCCCCAATTCTGAAATCCTGGCTACACCACCGAGTCATGGACATACCGTTAACTTAAAATCCTGTGCATATGCCTAATATTAAAGCAGCCAGGGACGTGGGTTTTACCGCGGCATGAGCCGTCTTAGGAAGTCGTAACAGAAAGGCAGAATTATTGGACTGTTCGTTAAAAGACTCGGGCATATCATTCGATGTTAACTATTCAAAGCCCCAGCTGCGATCAGGTGCAAACGAACGATATGAGCTGAAAACCGTAGTTTGCATAACAAAAGCATCGTTATGCGAGTACATATTTCAGAATGTACGGTCGTTGTTTTTGTCATACCCTCGTCGTCGTCGTCGTCATCATCGTCATTAGCATTGTAAATGCGTAGGCAGAAGCATTTTGAGTCACCGTGTTTAGATTTTCACTCAGAATTGTTTAATGCTTGATGGCGCGCCCATTTTGCCTCACAAAGGAACCTCTTATCTTCGGAATTAGAGCCTAGGCCGCCAGTTGTTTTGATTCGACACACGATTCACTCCGGCCAACCACAGGGGCAAAAAGAACTTTTATTATAAAATATGACGAACTCTTTTAAATAATTCAAAACTGGAGTGAGAACCTGCCAAGGAGTTTGTTCGCGTGTCACTCGAAGTGATTTTGATCAACGCCCAAGATTTTCATTTGATCTCTCTTCTGTGTATACGCAATGAACTCTCTCTCTCTCTCTCTCTCTCTCTCTCTCTCTCTCTCTCTCTCTCTCTCTCTCAAAATGTCTTCTCTCTCTTAGTGGAGAGAGAGAGGACATCTAATTCTTTCTATTTATCTAAGCCAGTTTCTCAACCTTTATAGTGCCGCGACCCTTTTAATTCAATTTCCCAAGATATATGACCCTAAACTGAAAAATTATTTTCGTTCATAATGTAAACTGGATAAAAAAAATAATTGAAATGTTCAAAAATCATTATTATTCAATTGTCTCCAATGTCTATCCTCATGAATGACAATGATAGTAAAACAACTAGTAACTACCAATGAGTAGATTTTGTGCAATAACAATACAAGAGACAATCCTATATTTCTGAAGGTCTCCAGGCACCCCTGGCAAATCGTCATTCGACCCCGTGGGGTCAGACCTGAGTTGAGAACTGCTGATCTAAAGCCTACTACTCTGCCACCGAAGAAATGTAGTCTGGGGCTGTCCATTAATTACGTCAACAAATTAGAGGAAGAGGTTTAAGAAGTTTGACAGTTGTTGACAGGGGAGAGGGGTCAAGAGAAGTTGGCCGCAACAATTTCAGTTTCTTTATAAATTATAAAAATATGAATTTCATGGGAATACTATTTATTACAACGGAAAAGCCTGACAAGCAAAAATGTCATCACCACCACATTATGACACTTTGATGAACAAAAGAAAAAAAGGTCTCACCACTGCAAAAATAATAACCTTTCTAAACTTTTAGGGGACCCGTCACTGGTCTTAGTGGGGAGAGGTCAAAGTTTTTGCATAATTATAGGTCACTGAAAGTTGACAGTTGTTGACAAGGGGGAGGGGTCAAAAATTCCCCATAAATTGTTGACATAATTAATGGACAGCCCCTACCTACAAATTCGTTTCTTAAACAATGTATTTGTAATGTCCTATAGAGCGAGCAAAGTACTGCAACCTGTATGCCGCGGCACACAACTGTGCCGCCGCAAATGCAATGTAGAAGTGTGCATCCTCATCTTCATCATCGTCGTCATCATCATCATCATCATCATCATCGTTGTCGTTCTTGAGTGACAACGCTGTTGACAATGCTGTTGGTGATTGTGATGTCTTCTTTGAGGATGTCAGTTCGTGGACATCGGTTTCCTGGTCGATACGTCGGGCAGCATCGTCGACCAGAGGTCGCTTGGCCTCTGATGCAGACGTTCATCAACCGACTGATCAGCCGGTTGGACATCGAGTCCCGACCGCGATCGAGTGGTGGTGAAGTTCAGCTCAACCGCCGACGTCGTCTTCAGACTCGATAAGTTCAGCCTCCTACTCGGAATACTATCAGGCGGTTCTGGATACTCCAATAGCTGGACGAGAACACCTATACCGCCCTCGGACTTCCCAGTCAGTCGTCTCAACTGCTTATTAGCATATCGTCAATGCACAATTGCTTGTAATAATAATAATAATAATAATAATAATAATAATAATAATAATAATAATAATAATAATAATAATAATAATAATAACAGTAGTAGTAGTAGTAGTAGGTATTAGTAGTAGTAGTATTAATAGTAGTAGTAATAGTAGTAGTAGTAGTAGTAGTAGTAGTAGTAGTAGTAGTCATAATAATAATAATAATAATAATAATAATAATAATAATAATAATAATAATAATAATAATAATAATAATAATAGCAGGGTTTAGGAGGGTTCAGTAGGATCTGCCCTGTTGTGTGAGAACTACTATGTTTCACCCACATCCATTCTCATTCACATTATGGTCTTGCTGTTGTAATCTCATTCTTTACCTCTTGTCCGCCTGTATAGGACCATGGAAGCCTGCATTTATTTAGGCTTCCGCCGATAGAACCTGGCTTTGGTCCTGTATTCCCTTCTTTTGTCTTCTGGTCTTTGCGTCTACAAATAACCTCAAAGCTCCCTAGCATAGCATGGGCCTAAAAGCCTCATTTAGCTACTGTGTTCATACTTCCACAATACTTTATTCCACAGTCTAATCAGATTAGCATCAATGCTTAAAACGTTTGTTACGTTTTTTATTCTACCTTGAAAAGTGCGTTTCAGCGTTTTAATTTTTGCGGTTTTGCATATATGATAATGTTAATTTTTGTAAAAATACCGTAGTTGCAAGAAGCTCTCTGGGTCAAATAGTGCGATGAGTATTCATTATATATTTGCACTGACATTTTAATGGTCTCCTCCTTCTATTAAAAACCATCTTCAGATAAAGCCAAGATCGGAACCTGTGGAACGTTAAGACGCTGTGATTGTATACCGATGCATTTATCTCTAATGTCTTTCTACGTGTATGCCTACAGCAGTTCCTCAGCCTCGGCTAATTTACTTATGATCTATATGTCTGAGAGAATGCGAGGATGGAATGCGTGCACCGATAGTACAAAAGCAATGATACACGACACGCTGGAAGCCTTCACGTTCCCCTGGTTCGATAAAAACAATTATTGCTCCTCTCCCAGCGGCGGCTCCAGGATTTATAGAGTGAGGGAGGCGCTGGGGTGGCAACTTCTGCATGGGGCCAACCCACAATTTTGTCTATAAGTATGTAGTTTAGCAACAGTTCAGTAGCAGCAGGGGCCACGGCCGCCGAAAGGGGCCAGGCATTCAGTAGGGGCAAGGGCCCCCGGCCTCCATGTGGAACCTCCACTGTCTCCTCCTCCCCTCCCCCCACTTTCCACGAGAAGATAATAATTTCTGTTAGAAATCTGCCTTGCCATCTCAGTAAGTAAAGTAAGTAAGTACAAAGTTAATTATTAAAGATTATTACAATAATTAATCGTTTCTTCTGTCGCCCGTAGAACCCTAAGGATGGAGATATTCAACAGTTCAGCGGCGACCGCCCCACCGTTCAACACGGCGATCGTCATAACGGACGGGATGTCGAACATACAACCGCAGGACACCCCGACGGCGGCCCCAGGCCTCAAAGCGGCCGGGGTCCGGTACTCGTCGGCGGCGTCACGAAGCATCAACATGGCCGAGTTGCAGACGATGCGTCGAATACATCGGAGATCATACTCATCGACAGATACGAGGACCTTCTCAGCATCGTCAGATCAATCAGTAGGACAGGCGTGCATTCCGGACTATGGAGCTGCGGGTAATGGGACGGGATTAACCCATAACCGTGTATTTAACTGTAACTCAGTACAAAATGGACGGATACATCCGGATCCCCAGTTGAGGTTAGATTATTTCGACTAATATGATCCTTTTCTGCTTTGTCTGTCTGGGAGCAGTTGCGCCCCAGGATTTGGAAAGTGGGGGTGGGTGGGAGCGTTGTGGTGCAATTTCAATCATGCAGCCAACCATTTGTTTGTTTTAATGTAATGGAGCAATACGTATAGGGTCCCAACTGGGGGCCACTGGGGGCAGGCACTCAATGAGGGGGCACGGGTCCTCCTGGCCCCTCGGTGGAACCGCCACTGTCTGTCTGGGACAGCGGCGGCTCCGGGTTTGGCAGAAGTGGGAGTGGGGGCGTTGGGTGGCAACTTCTAAGCATGGGGCCAGCCATTTATTATTATTATTATTATTATTATTATTATGTGTGTGTATTATTATTATTACAACGTACTGATTATTGTGGTAACTCGTCCTGTAGAACTGTGTGAACACATTACAAAACACAAGAAATCACGAGTGGCTCTGCAGTGCAGATTTTGATTGATAGGT
>JACLAT010000136.1:40000-100000 GCA_018105865.1 Metaphire vulgaris | reverse complement strand
AGAAGAACAAGTAAAAAGAATTTTGAAATAGAAATCAGCACACAAAATGAATGACATTTAACCTTAGTTTCTCACCAAACTTGTCCTTTTCTCGTTCTTTCAATCTCTTCAGAACTGCTTCATGTCCATCACTGTTGAAACCATATCTGAAACAGCCAATCGCCAAAAAAAAACAGTAATAAAAAATCTTAGCTGAATACGCAATCAATTTCAAAGGAGAAAAATCATGACATTTAAGACGACATCGTGGGCATTTTAGAACTTGTCTGGCATCAAGTAAAATTTACATAAACACAAGACAAAACACACTGCAGAACAAGAAGAATTCAAAATCATTAATGCAGTGGTATTATGAGGGTTGTGACATTATAAGCAGCATGACTGTATATGAGTACCATTTAATAATGACATTCAAACACATCAGCTCACACTGCAATGTATACCTGTAAATAAAATTTCTAAAGCGGTAAACCATCACACCTTTATTCAGTTTAGAAACTAGAACAATGTAACACTAGAACTTGGCCACTGACCAACTGGTCACATGACCTGTTAATTACGGCTTTATCTTCGCCGAGTCGAAACACCCTCGGCTTTGGATTTCCCTCCTGAGGTCGTGGCGTAACGGATCCGACCTCGACGAATCCAAATCCCAACTTAAGCAGTCCGTCAACTGCTTCTCCGTTTTTGTCAAATCCAGCAGCAAGGCCAATGGCAGATGGAAAGCTCAACCCCCACACCTGCGTTTTCTACAATTCGTGAAAATAACACCAGAATATCAATGAAATTGCCAGCTAAATCAAAAAAAGAATATACAAATTTTTAGAGTGCAAATCAAGAATGCAAATATAAAATGCAATGCCAATGCTAGAATAAAGTACATCAATTAGTTCAAACATCAGCCAAAGAAATTAAGTTGTCTAAAATTTTAGACATATAAATCTACTAACTTCTTTAAACAACAACAAAACTGACATTAAAATGACAAAATATTGAAAAAATTATAACTGATACAATCGTATAGAAATAAATGAAATAATGATGAAAGCACAAGATCAAGAAGAGCTTTACCAAAGTTACAAAACCAAATCAAACCATCTCTGGATGATCTAGAAGCTTAAGTCTCGGCATCAGTCCATGCTTTGCGGCATTCACTGCCAATACGTGAGCGGTTTCTCCATCGGTTACGCAGCGCAGAGCAGGCATCAAGTACTTCCGGTACCAACCATCCTGACCCCAATAGGTGGCCAAACCAGCGGCAACAATGTGACCACCAACGATGACTTTTACTGCCGATACAAGTCGACTCTGCGATCAACAAGTGAAAAAAATTAGATTCTGAAGATCAATTCGTAAAAACAAAAGCAGAAAGATAACTTGTCATCAATTATTTCAAATTCTAATGAATCAAGATGCTGGAAGCACAAATGACATGAAAACCATTATTGGCTAATGGCAATGGGCACAGTAATCATGATCAAGCTGGTGAAAACATGGAACAGCAAATCGATCAGTAACGTGAACCATGCGATGTCTGATAAAAGCCTTTGTAGGGCCTTTCCCAACTTATGGCTGTGAACCTTGGACCCTAAATAAAGAAGAAGAGAAGCATGCCCAAGCATCTGAAAATAAGTGAATTGCAAAACTGCAGAGAATGTTATGGAATAGAAGGGTCACAAAGGTCATATGTCTACAGGATGGCCAGTGCCAACTGCGAATGGCTGAATCACTTAAAACTCACAAACTGTGCTGCTTTGGCCAAGCAATGAGAAGCAGTAAAGACATCGCAAAAGGATCTTCAATGACAGAACCAGTATAAGACACAATAAGGCTTGGCAGACCAAAAGTACCTGGATCAAATAACAATTAATTAAATAATAATAATAATAATAATAATAATACAGTACGTTATGTGGTCTTTCTGGGTCTGACCTTCTATGTGCAGTTTAGAACAGAAAACATTGCTGGTCGCTTACATGACCGCTGCATAGTGATGACGGCATGCAACACGATATGACAGAACTGTTAACTGTGTTAAATGATTTGGGACAAATGAATTTAAAAATAGATTTTCATCAAAACACTTTGTAAAGGATTGGAAATTTTTGCTGTTCTAAGTTCAAGAAATGAAAGCACACTACCCAAGCTTATTATAAGAGTTTCCATAAACTTCCCATTAAAAAGAGGATGCATTTTAGAATCTGCTCCTAGTATATAAAACCCTACTGCATATTACAATTAACCTAGCTAGCTCTTTTCAAAACTCCCTGTGCAAACCAATAAATACTCGACTCCATACTCATCTGCAATCATTCTGTCACTCACTTGGACAGTTGTATCTTATGCAAGGACTTGGTGTGTCATTGACTGATGCTTTCTGTACATTGTAAAACAGCACAAAAGAAGTTGATTCAACTGGAATACAGTAGCAAATTCAGTGGCATCAGGTGTGGCATTCACAAAGCCTTTGATGGCTTGCATACAGTAAATCCAATACTCTTTTTATAGGCTCATATTTACGGGTTGCCGGTAAAATCGTGGGACGCCACCTGAACCCCTCCCAGCGCCTGCTCTAAAACCGGAAGATGTTCTATCATCCCGGATTCAATAACAGAGACTATATTTCTCAGGTAGTCACATGTCCGCCGACACGGAGTATAAGTTAAAATGGTCTGTGTAATGTATCAAGGTCAGCTGTGCTTTTCATGTTAGGGATGATAGACAGTGAAGCTGCAGTAGCTGCCAAACATGTGCAACAATCAGTTGTTCACAGGAACACAGGACAGAACAGAAAGTGATCAAAGATGGCAAAAAGCATTGACGAAAATGCTGATTTGTAAGAATATAGGCTCACATAGGGTTACCAGACGTCCTTAAATGATAAGGACAGCCCTAAAATTCCGTGGCCCCATCCTTAAGGGCGTTTGTTCTTAATAAGGACACAAAATGTCCTTCAATTTCATTTAAAATAGTGATTACCGATTTCAGACATTACTCTAGATTAAAAGGACTTTGTAATTGATTGATACTGATTGCTAAAAAGGTCATCATTAGTTCTTTGTGCTTGTTTGCATCTTTAACGCCCTTAAAGTCCGACAAGGAAAAAAGTACATCACTAGTTTTTGCTTTTTGAGCTATTTTGCATCTTTAACGTCCTATAAAAGTCCGACAAGCCATTGTGTATTGCGTGTCCTTAACCCCTTTAGTGTCAAGCCCGAGTATAGTCGGGCGCGGGAAATCGCAGCGTAGGTGTCAAGCCCGACTATAGTCGTGGAAACCCAAGCATATTCTAACGTCGTCATTTTCTTTGCCAATTACTCAGTGTCAAGCCCGATATTTGTCGGGGCTGTGTAATATAGATATCTAATCTCTGCTTTTAGCTAGTTTTGCCACTATAAACAAGGAAATAGGTCTTATTTGACCGAAGCCTGGCTTTTTGGCTTTGAAAAAGTGCCACTTCTAGTTGAAAAGTGCCACTTCTAGGGTTTGAAAAATCATAACTATGCCAAATTGGGTCCGATCTTCAAGATTTTTGAACTATTCTGTTCCAAATACACCCGCCTACAACTTTGCCGCTCACACAAGGGGTTCACCGCTGAAAATTTTTTGATATTGAGCTTTGAACGAAATTTGAGCAAAATGTTGGGGTGAGGGTCCTATTTTTGGCTGTGGGGTGGACCCTACCCAACAATTTCTTTTTTTGCACGGATCGTTAGAAAGAACAAAAAACGCTGAACAACGGTGCAAACCTCATTTCTCTAGCTTCTATATAGCCTGACATATAGTAAATTTAAAACTTATATGTTCACATTTTCATAACGAACGCTTTTACCCAAAATTAATTCCCCAAATTGGTGACAGCTTGTAAAATTTAATTCGACACTAAAGGGGTTAAATTCTTGCCAACTGATCTGGTATCCCTAGGCTCATATGCGCTACAAAAACTCGAGAAATTTCACTACGTTACAATACTAATCTTCTTATTACGCTATTCCACAATGATGCACCACAAATACATACAGTTGTAACGCGTAGTTTACTACAAATTACCCCGGTATCAAGAGGTCTTCGATGCATTTACGCAATATTTTCCTCAAATAAATCACAAAATTTAAATCGGTTTAGCATAGACATATGAATAAAAGTTGATTCGATCTGTAGACAGTGTTGCCAGTGAACATTTTGAAAAAAAACAGATCGTGCCTTTAAAAAATAACCAGAAAAAACCAGGTTCCCAAAAAGGTCGAAAAAGATGATAAAATTCATAATAATTGCGACAAATCTGAAAAGTTTTGGGAAAATTTTATAGTACAAGGTCTCCAGAAAGTCTTGACGAGCAAAAAGGTCGTCTCGTTGTCTTCAAGCAAGGTCAGAAAGTCTTAACGAGCAAAAAAGGTCGTCTCGTTGTCTTCAAGCAAGGTAAAGAGGTAAACTTTAAACCTGTAAACTTTTTGCAAGCAAAAAAAGAATTTTCAACATGCTGAAAACTGAAAACTCCTAATTTTTTCTCACTCTCACTGCGTAAATCAGGCAATTTTTTTTATTTTCGCAGATTTAAAAAATAACCAGATTCCGCCAAAAATACCAAATAACCAGACGAGGCCCAAAAAACCAGATTGGGTAAAAAAATGACCCACACTGGCAACCTTGTCTGTAGAAGTCCGACTGACCTTTGGATTACAACCTCGATTCACCATGGACAATGATTCACGACTTAATTTATAGGCGATGAGACCATCCCTATACTACAGTTGCAGCCCATTACAACGGGGCGCGTATTTCCATATCCTACCATGGTAGGGATCCGACCAATAGGAGACGAGCAACGGTCTGACCAATAGAAACGGGCGACCTAATTGAAATAAATGGAATAAAACAAAATACAAAAATAAAAATTAAATAAAATTAAATACAAATAAATGAAATTAAAAATAGAATAATTAAAGTCAAATGAAATAAAAAAATTACATAAAATTAAAAATAACGTAAAATAGAAGAAAAAGAAAAGAACATTAAATAAGATTAAAAATAAAATTACTTAATGCTGTGTTAATAAAACATTTACCAAACCAATCGGTATTCTATCTATAAAATATTAAAGTAATGATAGTGACATTAAGAAGACTAATAATGCAGCTACATTTTCTTTGTATTCTAATTTTCTAGCACCTGTAGGCCAGTGGAGGCTCCACAGGGGGGTGCCCCCTATTGAGTGTCTGGCCCCCCTGTTGGGACCCTATACTTAATACTACATACTTAACAAATGGTTGCCCCCCAAATGATTATAAGTTGCCACCTCAACGCCCCCCCCCCACTTGTCAAATCCTGGAACCGCCACTGCTGTATAGGCTACTCTTTAGTCTGCTATGCTTAAATTGACAATCCTAAGCTAATTTTGGCTCCTGACACAAGAATACCCCTGTTCCAACTGCAAGTAATCTTGGATTCAAATTTGATTCCTTTCTAAACTTTGATCACAAATTATTACCAAACTTTAAAAATTTTAATTCCCATCATATACAAATTAAAAGCATTCACAGCTTTAGCAAGGAGTATAAATGCATAGATCTCACACAATTTATATCACTGGCATAGCCAGGGTACAGAACAGAGGACACCATCAATTCCACAGACAAGGCGCTATAGAAATCTATATAGAAATCTACGAGATTTTACTTACTTATTTACTTACTTACAATTATCATGATCATAAGCTAGCAACTTTACATTGTCTTTGGCAACTTATTTAGTTAAATGCCTATGACATACTGTTGTGGTCAGAGCTGACACAAAGGTGAAAGTTAAACGATGTACATGTGATAAGTTGTCTGTTTAAGAAAGTAGGATGACATTCAAATACAATAAACACAACATCACATCGCACTAGTATCATCTAATGGCATTGACCATGAGACTTGGCATTAGGTTGGTTTTTCCCTATATTCATGCTGAGCGCACGAGCACGCTTGCGTCGTAAACTAGCAGATGCTGAGACTGGAGGTCTTCCTGCAGCAATCCTCTTGCTGCCTCGCGTGACTGATGCTCGTCTTCTGCTCAGTGATGTTGGTTGGACTCGAATTGCGGAGCCACTCCGATACAAGCAGCTGACACCACCACCTTGAGTGTTCAGAAATGTCTTCCACTGCGTTTCAGTTCTAATGTTTCCCAAACGTTTCAAGATTTTATTGTAATCGGTTGGTGATGTCTTGAACTGATGGTGCAAATTCTCTACTGTTTGCAAGAAGATTTTAAGGGCTTGACTACCGTCATCTGTACTGCTTGTTGTAATCTCGGTTTGGCTCTTCTCAGTTGTTTCTTCAATGTCTCGTACTTCATCACACAGCTTAGTAATAGACGCAGCTATAATTTCAGTTCCAGCTTCATATGGTTCAGGGGAAGGTATGGGTTCTGCAAAATCAGAGTAAAAGGTCATTGGTCCAGCTTGGTCACCAAGTGCAATCACAGCCATCTGGTAGCGAGCTTCAGCTGAAAATGATGGAAAGATTGTCAATGGAATGCCCTTCAATTTCCATATAGCAGCCTGGTGTTTACAGAACTTTCCAGATTTAGCAGAAGGACAAGTGCAAGTCCCAAGCCGATGGTTTACTTCATAACTTATATGCTCCTCATGTTCACTTGGGACCGAGAATGTATCAGGGTCAAGGGCGACAATAGTTGCCAGATCTAGATAGGCAGATTTTCGAAGGATACTGGCAAAGAGACGTTGTGGTTTGTGATTCCTACCGTGTGAAAATTCACGCAATCGGTGCCGGTAATAGTCCTCCATGACGGTGCATGTGAAGTCAACCAGAGTCACAACATTGTATGCTTTGCAACGGCCCAAAACAAGATCCTTAAACAGTCTAATAGTTGATTCACAAAAAGTTATTAATACTCATGGATTTATCTCGCCACGCCATGCACCACAACTCTCGTTTGTTCCAGTAACCTTGCATGTAAATCTGCCACTGTGGGTTCTTCCTCCACACAGCACTTACACTATAACGATCATGGAGACATGATACTCTTTCCAAGTCTGTGCAACGGACAAGCTCCTGAAAAGTTCATCATGAGCTCACGACGGTCATCTTTTTCAACTGAATGCTTGACTTCCCAACCGCCAAACAGACTGTTGCACATGAAACAGGCATAGTTTTGCAGAGCTTTTTGGCCATATTTCAAGAAGTCCAGCACGCTCTGCATCACTGTCATCGGTGATAAATGTCAGAGGGTATCCTTGTCTTCCAAAACTAAATGGCTCCACAACTGTCTGGAACAATCTGAAAGCCAATTTGTAGTCATCAGCAGATTGACCGTCAGTGATGCACACGCCTAATGGAACAGCCCCAGCGGCGCAGGGTGTCATCATGAATGTGATAGAGTGATTTTCTGAATCACAACTGGCAGTTGAATCGACAAAGACAATTTGACTTGATTCGTGTAGACTGTGAGCTCTTTGCATGATTGCCGTAACAATCACTATAACCAAAGGGTCAGAGTGTAGAGCAACTAAATGACCTTGACTGTGATAAAACTCCAACTTTTCTTCTAGAACCTAAAATCAAAAAATACCGCCATTTCAATAAATGTTAATTATATTAATCATTGATTTTGGCTCAAGACAGTCTTGAACAAAAAAACTGTGCACTTTCTTGATCTTGCCATGGCCTTAACTTGTATATGGCTCACCTTCCTTTAATAATATTTGCCTAGCTTTAATTTGGGTCATGTAATTTTTGCCTTAATTTAATGAGGCAGCCAAAATTAACAAAATTTTGCTATGTAATTCAGTTTAACCTACACGTTTCCCATTGACGAAAATTTTTAGTTATTGTAACTTTGTAAGGTCCTGTGATCATAAAGGTCTGAATGATTTTGCCAACATAAGATTGTTGAAACAGTATCAAATATATCATATGCAGTTCATTATTTAGCATGTAAGGTTATTTTTGGGAGTATGCACTCAGCATATGACCCTACTAAAGTAAACCATGTCTTACCTTACTGCTGTTTAACAGTTTGAGCTTACGAGGTTGTGTAAAATTGTCATTATGGGATTAATTTTCATTAAGGGATATATTTATGTCACTAATTAATTTTTTATTTCTTTATTTATTTATGTAATTATTTTTTTATTATTTTATTTAAGCCACTTAGTTATTTCAGTATGAGAATTAGTTTTTATATTACTACAGCGTTTAAACTATGTTGTTTTAAATTATTAACCTTCAACATGGTGCTGCCTGTTCTTGTTCCAAAGTTCTGCTCTCTCCACTCATCATGCCAGTGACTAACAGTCCTTCGTTTTGGATTCACGGAACCGTCAGCCAACAACGATTCATTGATGTCACTTTGCAGTTCTAATAAACTGGCATGATATTTCATTGCCTCTGCGACACCCATTCCATTGTTGAAGTAAGAGATGAATGTTTCTTGACATTCGTCACGAGCAGTTAGATGTAGCAACGCCTTGGCTGTTTCAGTTGAATGATTGTGAATATTCCTGATCTTGATAATAGAAGGGAGTCCTTGCTGCATAAACCATTATTAAAGGCTGATTACAATTTTAAATTATCTGAATGGTAATTTGATTAATCAGGTAAACTGTAAGGAAGTCATTCATCGTGCTGTGTTGTGCGGCCCACGTACTCTCCACCACGGCCCACTTTTGCTACTTTATGTGTAGTTTAAAGCAATATGTCACTAACTGTTCACTGGATTTGTAGGTTTGTAGTATTTTATACTAATTTAATAGGCATATATTTTTTGGAGAGATCTATTAATCGCATAAAAATTATTATTTATGACTTCATGATTACACAGAGTTCAAATTTATAATTAAAAAACACATTAAATGCCTCTCACAAACCTTAACCAGCTGGTCAGTCGTCTTTGTTTTCTTGGTCACTAACTTTATCTTTAGTGTCAAAGATGCTCCACAGTCACACTTTTTAGAATCGCGCTGTGTTGCAGATTTCGATTTGTTGAAATTGCTGTGTTGACAAACGTAATCGATTCTGTATGCTAATCGTGAAACGCCAGGATAAGTCCTTCTTACCACCCATCGTGTCTTAGTCTTGTCTTCAAATTCTTGTAGCCACTGACCTAACTCTTCCGAACTTTTCGCACTGCTCCTTACAGTTGCAAAGAAACCATTGTCAACGCTTTCATGCTTAATCACAACGCTTTTAAAGACTCCTGGTAACCACGAAATAGCAGCAGCCATATTTATTAATATTTTCCGAGATATTTGTTAATATCTTGTCCGAGTAAGCAATTAGGTCACGTTATGCCGCCCGTTTCCATGGAGATATCATGCCCGTTTCTATTGGTCAGACCGTTGCTCGTCTCCTATTGGTCGGATCCCTACCATGGTAGGATATGGAAATACGCCAACGGGGCGGTGACAATTAATGTATCATAAATTTTAAAGAATTCAAGCGATTTCAGTGGTTCTTCATTGTGTAACTAGGCGTTTTATAATAATACTTCAATATAACGAGAAACGACGTCATACATTGATACATTGATTGATTTTCTCAGCCAATATTTACGTAGAACAGAAAAGCATTTGGTTTATATTTTGCATTCTATGAAGACGCAACCGGTTGATGACTTAATAGCGCCCTGGGTTGCTGGACCTCAAATCATTGGGTTTGAACTGCAGTGTTTTCCTTCAGAGGACTCTGTCGTCAGCTCATCCTAAAGGCTAGGGAGCTAAGAGAAGTAAAATTCTCCTGATGGGGTCGGAAGATGGAAGCGTGGGTTACGTGCTGGAGCGTCAGGCTGACGGAGCGGGTTCAAGCCCCGTTAGCGCCCCTAGACCCTATAGTGGCTCTCACACAGGCAGTAATGCTTCCTAAGCCACTTTAAATCAAATCATGCTAAGTTCCGACGTTGTAGGCCTACTTCGGTTGCTGCTCCGTGGGACCGTGGCTATATTACCGCTATAAGCCATGTTGAACATTACTTTTACGCCGCAAACTCGAAGAGAACAGAGGCCTTTCTCAAAAGACTAGAAACTCATAAATAATGCAGCGCGAAATTCTCTAGGTTCCTTTCTGTACAGCGCACTTCTATAGCACTATTGTATATAACCGCAGGTGTCAATCGATGGCATTTCAAACCCATTCGCAAAAGATCAAGTCACACCATGGATCAGTCAGAGGGAAACGGCAAGACAAACTATGGAGGAAACGCTAATTGGAAGAGATGCCCTAATGAAATAATCTCAAAAACTTTGAGACAAAAACCCCTCCCTCTGTCAACAAGTGTCAAACTTTTTAAAACCGCCCTCCCCTATTTTTGACGTAATTAATAGACGGTCTCTAGATCCGAAAACACTCAGTTTAGAAGATCTGACAACCAGAGGGAGAGTTCCAGATTTTTGGCCCAGAAATAGAACATGCTCTCTTAACCAATTTTAGCGTTGATTCTAGGTACATTTAACAATGAATCAGCAAACCTTGTTGGATGACAATGTTTCCCATTGGTTTTAATTCCTAAATATAGATTTTAAATATTGAACTTAGCTCGGTGCATAAGTGGTTGGCCAGACTATTTTAAAAACTCGGATCAGGTAGAATAGAAATGGTAGAGGCACGAGCGAACATATGCGTACGAGCAGGGAGGCTGTAAGCCGCCCTGGTACGAGCGAGGGAGTCCATATGCTAGGGAACTGCAACAAGTAGGCCAACAATTATAGGGGCAACTATAGTGGAGAAGGCAGATCGTTCGTTCCAGCTGGAAAGGTGAAGCGTTCTGAGGGCGAGTACTGCAGCAGCGGTGCATGCCCGCTCTAGAGAAACTGATCACCAAAAGTTGACTGCATTTATATATGGGAAAGTTAAGGCGCTACAAAACGCGTTCATTAATTGCTGTGTAATTAACTGAAAAGATAGGCGCTCTGCGTTTGAAGTTCTTTGAACGAGGTCGGAAAAGATGGCGTCTGCTGCGTTCAGAGGATGCTGGAAGATCAAAGGATGCCGGCAGGTGACCCACCTGGCCACGAGGTCTTTCTACGAATACTCACCAGAGCCGTTCCATCCGATCCCGAACAAAATGCCGACGAAGAAGACCCCAGAAGAAGCCGTATCCGTCATCAAGTCCGGTGGGTGGACCCTTCCTTAAGGTTCATAGCAATGCTCGACTCTTCTGGAGGGAGGACGGGATTTTTAGGTAGTCAACTTCTATAGCGCCACTTCATAATGTACAGAAGCATCAGTAGATGCGGCACGGACAGTGGCGTAGCCAGGGGGTTGGGGGTTAAACCTCCTTGGCTGTTCGTCCAATTTTTTATTGTGTATAGGCCTGTAGTTGTTATCGAAGAAAAATAATAGTTGACGACCTTTTTTGCTTGTCAGGATTTTGTGAGGGTCATCCATAAATGACGTAACGCACTTAGGGGGTTCAAACATTTGTGACGATGTGTGACGACGCGGGTCCGGAAATGTGACATAACATATTGCTAAATTTTATTAGGTGGTGACCTTTTTGGTTTGTCAGCACATTTGGAAAGGAAAGAAGGAGAAAGGGATAAGATGAGGATGACTTTTTTGCTTGTCAAGATTTCTCGAAAAGACGAGAAGAGGGGAGTTAACGCATTGTGACGTCATATTTGAGGGGGTCTGACTTTTAGTGATGTGTGATGAAGGGGGTAAAAACTGCCAAAATCGCATTACATCATTTATGGATGGCCCCTGATGGGAATCATGATTACGATAACCTTTTTTGGTTGTCAGAATTTTCCGAAGATTGCCTGCTGTGGATTACAGTTGCAATCAAATCAGTTTAATCAGTTTAAAGAAACGTTTGCACATTAGCTTTCAATTTGTATTTATTCTGCTAAAAGGCATGCGTGTGTTTATCCATGGCTGTGCTGCAACTCCTCTTGCTCTGCTTGAGGCAATGGCAAATCATGGTAAGAAGGAGAACCTGAAAGATGTGGAAACCATTCATATCCACACTGAAGGACCAGCCATTCACGCCAAACCAGAGTATAAAGGCTAGTTAATAACAGCTAATATATGCGTGGTGTGTGTGTGTTTGCGTGTGTGCGTGAGCGTGCGTATGTATATATTTTTGCCATTTTCGTCTTTTCTGTTTATGTTGAGTTCTCTACCTAATAGTTTTTACTATTTTACTGTTTTCATATGTTGTCATCATCATTGTCATTACTATCAGTACCAGTAAATTGAATGAAACTAAGCAGAGATCCTTCCAGTGCACTTACTCAACCAAATGAACTGGCTAGGCTTTCACGCCCCACCTAAATTTTTCCACGCCCCTCCGGTGGGGCCTGTGCCCCACGTTGGGAAATACTGTTAATTGTAAATAAATGCATATTAGAGAAGTCAAATGGAAATAGCAGTGAATGTCTTTTATATTTGAGTGGTTGCTGTCTGCGTAATGTCAATTCAAGACAAAATATAAGGAATTTGTATTTTCATTACTGTTTTCATATGTTATTGTCATCATCGTTGTCATTACTATCAGTTAAATTGAATGAAATTACCATTAAATTGATTTTGACATTTTCATGACTTTCAGGAATTTTTCGTGATAATTCTCTGTTCATTGGGTCTAACTGTCGAACGGCTGTTAACGAAGGCCGCGCTGACTTTGTCCCAATATTTCTCGTGGAAATTCCGCTTCTGTTTCGACGGAATATCCTGAACCTGGACGTTGCTCTGATCCAGTTGAGTCCACCGGATAAACATGGATTTTGTTCTCTTGGTCCGAGCGTGGACTGCGTCCGTGCTGCCATCCAGAACGCCAAACATATCATCGGTTTGAAATCAATTCTCTCTCTCTCTGTTGTTCAAGTTTGCCAAGTTTGTCTGTTGTTAAAGTTTTTGTTCCTGCAACTGTTCGGGGAGATATCGCTTTGTGTTAGTTAAGAATTGAAATTGTTTTGCATAGAAGAACTGTTATCAGATGTGTGTTGTATCCTATCAGTGATCTGAAAGTGCTAACTGAATATTATTGACTGAGTGACACAAAGAAGGAAACAGGTTTCTGAGTTTGAGTTGGACTCTTGGAATTCAATGGATAGACTTTGTCATCTGCATGTCTTGGTCTGCTATTCATCTGGTTGTGCTTCAATGAGCACAGTGAAATTTACAGTTTGGACTTTGGCCTGGTGTTACAGTAATGCATCTGATTACAGGCAGTACAGACCTGTGCATTGTAAGAATAACCATAGGCATAAACTTCCAGGCCCTGTGAACAGATTTTTAGCAGGGGGTGTATTTCATTGGCCATTTGGTAAATTGATATGTTGTTAGCTGTATGAATCCAACACAAGGGGTGAACTGCAGCCATAGCTTTTGCCTTCCAGGAGGTGCAGTGCACCCTCTAAGTTTTTGCAGAGGTGCAGCTGCACCCCCAGTTTCGACGGGCCTGTAAACTTCTATTAGGCCTGCAGGCTGGAACCCCCACATTTGAGTGGCTAGCATAGGGAAGGGGAAGGCATAGCAGTTGGCCCCCACTTTTTCATCCGAGTTTAAAACCCATGAGAATATCCTCTGCCTACCTGGATCTACAACCTCTACCACCACGGACTATGGATTACGGACTATGGATTTACCTAGATTGAGCGATCGTGAATAAGCTCGTGCACTGCGCCAAGCTTTCGGGCAGCGCTGTAGAAATTTCGCGTTTACTTACTTACTTACTTACTTTCATTGATGTGAAGTTATATATGTATCCATTTGCATTAAGTGCAGGTCAGATAAATGCAAATCAGCCTCGCACCTTTGGTGACGGTCAGGTTCATGTATCGCACCTGGACTCGTATGTTGAGGCAAATGTTCCACTTCCAGAGGTTCAGATATCAGAAGTGACCGAAGCTGAAGACAAAATTGGAGCTTTAATTGCTGACAATCTTGTTCTTGATGGTGCCACACTTCAGATGGGTAATGCTATGATAATCTGCAGTATTGGTATTAGTTTACATGTGGCACATTTTTTTTGTTACATTTCGTACATGTTTGCAACATTGGTGTAATTTTTGATGAAACCCTGTCATTCAAAGACCAAATTAATCAAGTCTGCAAAACTGTTCATTTACAAAATATAGAGATTTTTGTATCTAAATCTGCTTTATCTTTCTTTCCAGTGCTCTTGTTACCAGTCAACTTCTTGTTTGTAATTCTTTATACATTTTTAGATGTGTGCATTAGTCTAGACATCTTGGATTTTTAGCACATTGGCCTCTATGGATGCAAGGCAATGTCCTTAGGTACTGTAGACAGCCAAAGATGATATACAATTGTTATTATTGTTGTTATTATTATTATTATTATTATTATTATTATACTAGACAATTTATATAGTGCAATAAGCATGGTAAAATGGCCAAAGACAAGAGCGCTTTACAATGTTGCATAACGTAGACCTTGGCTATAACAGCTGTGCCTGGCAAAGAAGAAGTGTCACAGTCAGTGTGCTAAGGGACTGATCATGATCATTGGCAGTGGCTTCATAGAAAAATTATCAATTAGATTATGCTGCCGCTGAAAAATTTACACTTCAGTTCAGTTAATTTGACCTACTTTTTTGATCTTGTGGTTAAGAAATTTTTGAACAAACTCTTCATTCACTTAAACATGGATTAGATCTTTGCATAACCTTGTTTGCTTTAACAGCAGCAGCACTTTCTTTATTCATATTTGGTATCATTGAGTGCAAAGTGACAAAACAAAATATTTGTTAGAAAAACATTGTTTAGTCTATTGTATGCACTATAATATTAATATGGTATGTTCTTTCTCTGCTAAATATATTATGTATTTTTTCATATGGCAGCCTGCTTTGCTTTTCCTATAATTATTTTGATAAATGAATGTTTGATGAATGCTTCAGGTATTGGTTCAATTCCAAATGCTGTTTTGTCCAAGTTGAACAACCATCGTGACCTCGGTGTTCATTCGGAGATGTTCAGCGACGGAGTTTTGCCGTTGATCCATTGTGGCGCTCTCACAAATGCCAAAAAACACGTTCACACGGGAAGGATTATTGCCGGCTTTGCTTTTGGAACGAAGGCTCTGTATGACTACATGAATGACAACCCATTCATAGGTTTGGATCAAAATTATTGTCATTCCAGTTTTAAATCTTTGCTCTTTGATTGTCTATTAACCCCTTGTAACTATATGCAGTTTTCCCAAGTATACTCGGCTCTGGTGGTTTAAGAGTTAAGAAATTTGATTTTTTTTCTCTGGCTTTTGGCATGTCTCTATGATGATTTAATTTTCTGTCTGTGACTATGCCACCCCATGATTGATTGAAATAAAGCAGTGGTCACGCTTTGCACTAAATATGTTGTGCTCATCAAAGTATTTTTTCTGCTTGTGAACAAATTGTTTACCACTGTGCCAAGCTTTCAGTATTGAGGTGGAATCTGTCAGCTTACCGAGTTAAAATTTAGGTAGTTGAGCCAATATGTTTTGAATGAATTGTTGTGCTTATTCTGGCATTTTATTACATTGTGATCGGTTAATAGTTACATTGCTGGCTTACGACTCTACAAAACAAAGTTTCTTCTTTCTTTCCTTCCGTCTTTCCCTATTGGGTTGGACAATGGGTCTGAATGAGTTCCTTCCACTTCTGTCTGTCTCTTGCTGCTCTGGTCAATTGGATGTAGTTCATTTGCATTTCTTCTGCATCCTCTGTTAAGTTTCTATTCACTTAACTTTCTATCCACAAAACAAAGTTTAAAAAGTTTAAAAAATTTTGTAATTCTAAATCTATTCAACCATTAAGTGCATTGGGATCAACACTCTGGTTCAAGTTAATTATGAAAGTTTCTAAAAGTCTATTGGACCGGCCATGACGATTGGCGTTTTAAGAGCTTACATGTTGTATCATCTGAAATACTTTGTGCTGTGTTTGGAACACCTTTAAGTAAGTACGTTGAAGGGTTGGGACACTGTTGTCATTTATCAGTTGCATGATTCATTGTTTTATTAGCGTTGTGTGTGCAGCATGTCCCATGTCTCAACTGGTTTTAGAGATGATGGACATTACATTTGTTAACCAAGCGGCGATCATCGCCCAAAATCCAAAAGTGACGGCCATAAACTCTTGCCTTGAGATCGACCTGACAGGCCAGGTGGCTGCAGATTCCCTTGGGACAAGGTTATACTCAGGTAGGGACATTTTAAAACTTCAGAGATTTTGTTTCTATGTAACCAGTTTATGCAGTTTGTTTACGTACTCAGTCACACCTACTCGTTGCTCTTTCCTCATTATATTCCACTGTGTTGTTTTAGTCACTCATCTTCTTGTCTTTCCTTGGCTAAATCAGTCATTGGAGTTAGGCTTGCTACTATCAACTCTTCAGGGTCAAAGCCATTCATCACTAACTAATAATTAATAGTAGCTTTTATTATTTCTCAGAGTTACTGTTGCAATGGGGTGCATGTGACACTGACCATAATATAGAATTATTAGATAACTAAAGAGCTATAAGTGAAGTTATGCATGTATTACATCTCTTGAGGAAACCTGTAAAGCAATTCACTTTTTGTCAAGTTTTTGAGTATCACATAATCTTGGAATTTTGTTGCCAGTTAATTTCTTTGGTGTTTATTTTAAAATTGTGTTTATTTTGCAATTGTAATGTAGGCATTGGTGGTCAGGTGGATTTTATTAGAGGAGCAGCGATTGCTTTCGATGGTCTTGGGAAGCCAATCCTTGCAATGCCTTCGGTCACAAACAGAAAGGAGTCGAAGATTGTTCCCTATTTAAAGCAGGGTATGCAAAATCTCTCTGATTTACTGCTGTACAATGCAAGGCTCATTTGTCTGCGCCTTAAAAGTCCATTTATTCAGCAACTTTAATTTTACCTCATATATGATGAACTTTAATGCCAAAGTACATAACTGTTTATTAATTTGAACTTCTTATATCTCCAATTTTAATAATAATAATAATAATAATAATAATAATAATAATAATAATAATGGGTTTTAAGTGGTTTAGTAGGATCACTCCTGTGTTGAAAACCACTGTCACTCATACAGCCATCTATTCCACCGTCTGTCTGTTGACTACTACAATTGTAGCCTTTGAGTCTACATCTACAAAAAACAAACATCTTTTGCAGTATACAAAGTCAAAATAGTTCTTTAATATATTTCAGTTCTTTTTAATTTTGTACTGCGATCACTTTGTTTAAATCAGTCAGACATGGCCTATCTTTGAATGCCTAATCTAATATCCCACTGTACTTTATTTTTCTTGTTATTCGGGTTAAAGTAGCTTATTGCTGCTGCTTTGCACTTTCATATTTGTTAAAGCTGCATTTGTAAGACTGGTGGTGCATCATGTTGTAAGAAAATCATTGCACGTGTATTTCAGGAGCAGGAGTTGTGTCAACACGCGCTCATGTTCACTACTTCGTTACAGAATACGGAATTGCGTATCTCTTTGGAAAAAACATTCGCCAAAGAGCGTACGAACTGATCAAAATTGCACACCCTGATTTCCGTGAGTCCTTGGAGAAGGCAGCTTTTGAGCGGCTCAAGTGCATGCCATCACCGTAATCACTTGGAACCCGGAATCTACGATATCCGATGAGCACTAGAATGGAAGAAAATGTTTGTGTCTTAAGAGAGGTTTTTGTTTTACTTGCAGTCAAGGGCTTTATTCTATTGCTTTGTGCTATTTTTCTTGTTCCTACAAATGTTGTGGTTAGAATTAAGAAAAGCATTCCACTTTATATATTCTGTTAAATTACATTGCAAAAACCTCTTAAGATAATGTTAATTTCATAGAAAAGTTGATGTTTGAAAATGTGCCATTCTGTGAATTTGCCTCTGTCTTTGTGGTCATGGACTAAGATTCCAAGTTGTTTTAAAAGTGCATATTTAGCCTCTGGTGTTCTTGATACTGATATATATAATTATATTAGTTGCCTTTTGTCACAACTGCTGTGACTGTGAATGCTAAATTCACACGTGTGAGTTAAATAGCGTGTTTCTCATTCTGTTTGGTTAACAAGTCTAACCAAAAGAGGAAAAACTGGTCATGGATTTGAATTGCTTTTACAGAATACAAATTGTTCCAAGGTTGAAGACAATGTGCAATTACTTTGCAGTGATTTTCTATGTAATGGTTTGAGACTTTGGTAGTTTTTTCAATGGACTTTGCCTGGGGTGTTTGGTTTCTTGAATGCATTTCATTGTAATTTGTGAAAGAAAACATTAAATCTGTATTTGATTCTTCTGCAATATTCAAATCAATTTACAGTACATGTACCTGACATCAACTTCCAGTCAATGTAGCTTTGATGTTTTACATTCCTAAGGAATATAGTAATGTATTGGGGTATTATGACTCTTTAAATTGATGAAAGATGCTTTTCAACTTCACAAGAACTTTGCAATTCCAGTTTCCCTCCAGTCTACAACATGGTCAAGCAACACTTTCCAAATCCTCATTTTCTTTACTTCCTTCACTATTTCCTCGAGCCTTTAGGTCTAAACTTACACTTAAAACTTTCCTGTTCCAAAAGTTATTTCCTCCTTGGCTACAACCTGCTCCACTGCCTCATGGATCCTGGCCAACAATTGCACCATACCTATTTCAAGAAAGACCAAGAGCACAAGAATAAACAGTTACTACTGTACTATACCAAAAGCGCTATATAAATTCATGAGGTTTGACTTGATAGTAAAAGATGCGTGTTGAGTTTCATTACAAATTTGTCGGGAGTGGTTTCGCAATTATTTCCTCGGGTTCCCTCTGCAAAATCACAAACTTCTAGTTGGTTTTTGAGTGTCATTCGAAATGAGTATTTCCACAATTCTCAGAGATAGTTTTTATCTGGAGCCAGTACAGTTAATTTGCAATGTCTGTGCAAAATCAAAACTAAGTTGGTTTTTGAGTGTCATTCTTTCCACAATTCTCAGACAAACATATATTGCAAGACCAAGAACACATTTCAAAGGTATAGACCAATATGTCACTGTAGTGAAATCATAATATGAAATCATAAATCAATCGTGTACCACATCAATCACTAATATTATGCACTCTAACTTTGACCATCAATGTGAAAATCTCACATAAATCAAAAGGCTAAAGAAGATGCAAATGATCAAACAGCAAAAACATCTAAATCACTTAAATTCCATGATTAAACATCAATAATAATTAAATAATCCACACTTATTTTTAACATTTCATGCTAAATGACAACAAAATAAGACTACATTTTTATCTAAATAAATTATTGTCGTAAATGAATAAATGCCGTAACCTTTGAAAAATTGCAGTAATTATGATCCTAATGAAAAGTGTAAAATTACAGAGTAAATCCTCTGAGACAAAAGCAACATTTACAATTACACAATGCAGAGCAGTTCAGTGTCTGACCGTCAATAATAAGTCAATGCAACTACAGTACTTTGAAAAACAGCACACTGCGTATGCATCGTGCCGCTTAATTGTAGGTCATGTAGCGCGGCGTAGCGCTGAACTTGGCGTAGGCCTTGATGACTTTGTTGACGGCCTCCAAGAAGTCCTTCTCCGTCGCCATTTTGCGCCTCGCACGGATTGCAAACATTCCTGCCTCGGTACAGACGCTACGAATTTCAGCCCCTAAATCATTCAATTCATTCCGCCTTCAAGCCACGTCATGATATAAGATTTTCAATCTTACAAATCAACAATACTGATGCTAAGAAAGCAATCACGAAAACACGATCAAAGCAATTGCACTGGTTTCTAATGCACACTGGCAATTGATTGCAATGCCAAAGTGACAAAGTGCAGTCACTCGTTGCTGGTCAATTACAAGGCTACAGTCTAATCACAGAGCAGAATATTATTTCCCTTAAAAATATCTTAAACAGACTATATACTATGGTTCTGCATTGGTGAATTAACACTCTGAAAAATCACATAAAATCAATTGATTCAAAGAAGCTTAGAATGAACTCAAGGTTTAAAAGAGTCCAAGAAATCTTAAGAGCCAAAGAATCAAATAAATTTGTGAAAGCAAAAAAATAATTTAACAAAAAATTTAGCATCGATGTCATTTGAATGAAGATAGAGGGGGCTAAATTTGTAGTGAAATCACAAACTGACAGCTCTACACCAAACCTAAAAAATTACTTGATACTCTGTACTTGATACTGATACCTGTACTGTTTGGACAGAGCCTTGCCAACAATTCATAGCGAATGTCCTTTTCAACACTCATGGAACGTGCATGAATTTTGAAGATGTTCGATCGTCCCTACAGCAAATCCAGATTACAGACGTTTAATTCTCAACAATCCTCAAATACGAAATAAAAGTCTGCTAACAACAGTGCACCTATAGTCAGACAGTCTGCAGAAAGTACCTGACAACAAGTACTATACAACAACCTCATCAACTCTGTAAGAGTCTGTAAGCTTAGACATGAGTCAACAGCAAAGAAAAGAAGCAACTAAAATGATACATTGATATAAAACATATTAATCCATATTTTAAATAACAATTTACAAAATAATGAATTTAAGCTTTGAATGCAGACAAATGCAATATGACACAAATTTGTGCAGACCTCAAGATCAGGCAGACCAAATTCTACTTTACGGTCGAGTCTTCCGGGTCGGGTCAACGCAGGGTCGAGAGTGTCGGGTCGATTGGTTGCCATCAGCACCTTGATGTTTCCACGTGGATCAAAGCCATCCAGTTGGTTGATGAGCTCCAACATGGTACGCTGGACTTCATTGTCACCGCCTGCTCCATCGTCAAACCTGGCGCCACCTATGGCGTCGATTTCGTCAAAGAACACGATACACGCCTTCTTGGTGCGTGCCATTTCAAACAGCTCACGAACCATTCGAGCACCCTAAATCAAGAAATGAAAAAAAAAGAGAGTTATGAAACTCATAAAATGTTGGGAAATTAAAGCGTAAATTGTGGCATCGTCGTGGGTGATCAGTGATCAAATGTCACTTCCTAAGAACTTCATTTAATTCAGTCAGAGAAAAATCAAATAGAAGGAAACCCAAATTCAATTCTCAGCACCTGTCTTGATTTCAGATGAACTCAATCTGCCATCTTTCAGGTCAGTATAAGGATACGGAGCTAAGCTGCGGGCCCAATGGAAGGGCCATCAGAATTACCATGGGCTTATTAGGCACTGCCCCAATAGGCCAAATGCTCTTATTACAGTTTGTATCAGAACTGACTCAACATCAGAACTTATCTCTTATTCATAAAGAAGACTCAAGCTTTTGCAACGGCAACTTCACTTTAGCATGTCAGTAGATGCGCTAGCAAAACTTAAAGACAAATTTTGTCCCTGCAATGTCTCTTTTACATCTGCCTAATCTATCTTCTGTACAATCAAAGTTCATGAAAACAACGTGGCACCAAAGCCTGTATAATATCAGGTCATTCATAGTTATTGCATGTTCTACATTCATTCGCATACAACTTCAGAGATGCATAAATACAGTCGTGCAATTTAAAACCGAGAGGCAGGGTTTTAAAATAGGATTTTGAAATTCTTTTAGTTCCTGATAATGAAATAAACATAACAGGGCTACAGAACAACATTCCCAATCTCAGATTCGAATGTTGCACATCTTAAAATCTGAATTTTTGATGGTTAAACCACACTTTGACTTAAATTTTGGGACAGGACTATAATAAGGATAATGGTTCAAACAGAATAAATATGGAAATCCTGGCAAGTAAGGATGCTAAGAAAAACTACATTTGTTTAGGACAGATGTCATCCTTGGAACATGGTTGAAAATGCCAAACTGCCAAAACAACCACCCAACATACCTCACCAACATATTTCTGGACAAGTTCTGACCCGATGACACGGATGAAGCAGGCGTCGGTACGGTTGGCAACCGCCCGGGCGCAGAGGGTCTTACCGGTCCCAGGAGGACCAAAGAGCAGAACACCCTTTGGAGGTTCAATTCCAAGATTAACAAATCTCTCTGGCTGAAAAATCAAAGCATTCAAGAAATCATTACTAGGCAATAAATAGATCAAGAACACCAAATTTACTATAATCGGAGATATATCGACAATACCAAGCACAACCCACCCTTAAAACCAATGCAATTTACCGACTGCATTAGACAAAATAACGTGATAACGATTTTAGAAAGTAAAATATGTTCTGTGTTCTTACGTGAAGAAGAGGAACTTCAACAACTTCACGCAGCTTCTCGATCTGCTCTTTGCAGCCTCCAACGTCACTGTAAGTCACGTCCGGCTTTTCCTCAACCTAATAACACAGCACAATGCTCTGAAGAATGAAGATCAGGTGCTATCCTTCTAATATTATATCACAGTAAACCTAGTTGGCACAGACTTCAGGGGACTAGACAAGAACATCCACATTTACAAAAAGTCTCAGATGGTCCAAAATCTGGCCCGTGTTAACTGAGAATCAATGTTATTTAGATGAGTCCATGCTCACAGGTTTTGCCCCATTATATTAATTTTTACTACCGCTACTAACATTAACCCAGATGACCAGAGTCTTATTAACGTCCATCCACTAATTCAGACTTTCTACAGAGTTGGTGAACTCTGGTAGTGTTCATATTCTGCCTCCAAAACTCGGCTCAGCAAAGCAACCTCACTCCCTGACAATGTCAAAGCTTCTAATAATCAGAAACTATATTTATGTGGAATATTGAAATGCAGGTTTTCACTATCAGAAAGTCAGATGGTTCATCAGGTAAGCAAAACAGAAACAGAAATACTTTGGCTGTGACTTTTTCTGTTAGCGCAAGATTCATTGGCCATTACAAATCTAAGTGAACTTTTAAAAGAGCCACATCCAGACTGTGGAATGCAGAAGTTAGGATTTTTACCAGCTTCATCTGCCACGTCCAGACAGAACACAATTATTGAAATTTACGATCTTATTTTCAATAAATCAAAATCAGTTCTGAAATTACAACATACAAATGCACAGGTCGTAGCAAACAATGAGGTCACATGACAAGACATTCACCAATCACGATCAATGACGACATTCGCCTCTCAATGTAAAACAAATACCTGCATCATCGTCACGGTCGGATCGATCTTTGGAGGAAGCGGAATGTGAATCTGGTATTTGTTCCGATCGACGCTGAAGATAAAAACACGAAAACTTACTCTACGCCAATTAACTATGTGTAGAAAAATAAACAGATAAATTCATATTTCCACAAAAGCACAATCATCAAAATACAGTTCACATCTTTTCGCCAGACACAACGGCAGCCGTGCACATCGCTAGATATGGAATTTCTATTAGTCAGATCTTTATCAAGAAAGATTTTAAAAATCTGACTACCTCCTCTAAACATTTCTACATTTCCCTAACATTCTGTAGCGGCAACAGAACGTGTTGTCTGGGTTCTTTGCCTGTCCCCAATGTCAGCGTGCTCTTACCCCACTCTCATTCCTTCTTCGATGTCAGTTGGAGCCACTTGGTCACTCAAGTCGACGACAAATTTGGCAAACTGTTTGACATTGATGATGTATTTTGGATCGTCGGAATCGGCGTTGATGATTTTTGTGCAACGTGCAACCTGCAACGGTTGTTCACCTGTTGAAGTAATAGCAAAACCAAACAGATTAATATTTCTCACAATAACCAACTAAGATCATCTGTTGATCATCAATACAATACAATACAGCACAATACAACAACCAAGATCATCTGTTGATCTAGCAAATCAGAAAGATAGCGGCCAAGCGAAAATGAAAAGAGAATACTTGAAAGTTCTGCTTCACTTTCACAAAACTCTCCAAGTGTTGTTAACCCCTTAACCCGGATATACCCGTCCATTTTACATTGAGTTACAGTTAAATACACGGTTAAGGGGTTAAATGTCGTCATTCTCTGATAACTGACAATTAACCTTGGTTTAAAATTCTACAATGCTAAAGAGACAATTCATATTCTTCTCCACAGATATTAGAAATTTCCTTAAAACACAATGTAAAGTAACAGAATATTTGTATAGCACCTTTTCAGAATGGTTTTGAAACATAACAAAATGCTTCAAGACTAAAAAATTCATTCCAAAGATCTCACAATTTAAGACAGAAACCAGATAATGATGGTGACAATAATATACTGTTCACCAGTGGCGGCTCCACATGGGGTCCATGCCCCCTCCGATTGAATGGCTACCCCAGTAACATACCTGTTGGGACCCTATACTTACTACTGGCCCTCATACTAAGAAGTTGCCACCCGAATGGCCCCCCATTTGCCAAATCCTGGAGCCGCCACTGCTGTTCACACTGCTTTGTCTCAAGTAATACAACCTGGAGGTTGAATTGACTACAAAGCAATTTTAGAGAGGACAGAAGTAATAGTTACTCTGAAGCGTCTGCTTGTCAGCCGCTAAGTCCCAGTGGGCGGGAGGAGCGAGGCCCGTGTCGGACTCCTTGATGCCCGTCAGCTCATTGACCCTCTTCAACACACTCTGTATGTCATCCTCTGTCACTTTGATTGATCGATGGTACATCCCCACACCCTGGAAGCACATTGCAACAACACTGTCAAATGCATCAAAGAATCTATGCACAATCATATGCTCAGGCTCTCTGTACTTAGTAGGAGCAATCTGATATTCTTATACAATATACAATGTCATAATATCAGTCTGTAACTATTTCTCTTAACCCTTAAATAACAAAACCAAGTATACTCAGTAACATTGCATGTAGTCACAAAGCATATGGGGGTTTAAGAGTTAATGTGCCCTAACTGTCCTGAAGAAATTTACACGTGACAACACTGCAAGCCAGTTCACTTACAGTCAATGCTCATATTGTTCAATTCTTTTAATGCCAAAGAAATCATTTGAAGTCAAATAAAACATATTTGACCACATTTACTTATAAGCCGTTTCACCTAAATCACTTTATGATCGAGATTTGCAAACCTGTACAGAAATATTTAAAGAAAACTATAAACTGCAATAGGGACAAAATAAATTAAAATTATCAGCATGGGCTCTCAATCTCATCATGTGAAATTTTCTGTTCCAATCTTTCACTTACATAAGTCTTTAAAAGTGCGATATCTCCTTCATCAAGAGCTGTAAAAGGATAAATGTATATCATTAGATGTTTCCAAAACTAGAATTAGCTACTGTGTTACTTGAATTATGTCAAATAATACCTAAATTAGCTGAATAGCTCAATTTTTGTATATTTTACCATTAACCCAAGCAAGTATGATTAGAGCATCATTATGCATGTAAAAGTTCCCTCTTAAAATCACCTATATATATATATATATATACAATATGCCTTTGACAAAAAGCCTTTCTCTTGAGGGGTCCAACTATGCAAAACTCACACCTGATATTAAAGACAAACTCACCAATGACATATCAGGAAATATTGATCTACTTCTGAAACCTCACTTCAATATGATACAAAATGCCCATCGCCTTTCATAATAACCTTTCTCTGGTGCGATACAAATGACCAATAAATATAATTAACTTTATCAAAAGTGAATTAATATGCAATTCGACTTTCTAAATGCGCATTAGTTACATCTGACACAAATTCTGAAGAAAATGCATTTAAATTACATCAACGAATACGTTAAGACCTACTGTTAGCAATGGCAAAATCAGGCGCTATACAAATCATGAATCATTACAATACATTAAGTCCTCCGCGTGAAACACTGTGAAAATGTCTCAGACGTGCATTGAATAGGTTTGTCGTCCTCCGTGCTGTCATCCTTCGTCTTTCGCTGATCTTTTCCCAAGTGGTCCGGCATTCTGACGCTTAGAAATGCGCTTCAAAAAGAGAAAAAAACTCCTGTTAACATTAAACCGCGACTCACGCACAGCTCTCTACAACTAAAGATGGCTACCGTCGGTAAGTAAGTAGATAAATGCCTCATCGCATCATTAGCCGAAAGCTTTAAATAAGAAAACATGGTAAACCATTAATAGGCATTGACCATGCGTATTAAAGGTCTACCATGTTCTGATAGTGCGTTCATTTCTGATACTGGGCGGCTCTTGAGGATCTAGCAAAAGTAATTCCGCTCATTGTATACTTCTGGCAAACCCCCCCAGCCAAGGATATTTCTAGGATTGTGAATTTGGAGGGGGTGTCGAGTCTGTCGACCTGAAATTGGGGAAGTGTCCGGAGCTAATTAGTATTCATTTTGTATGCATGCCATTGTCACATTACCAAATTTTGCGAAGGGGGGTGTCGACCTGAAATTGGGGTGTGTGTGCTAGGGGGGTTTAAAAATATCCCTGCCCCAGCTTAGGAATTTATGCTCAGGACTCACAATGCCACCAAGCTAATTGTTGCAACAGAGAGCTAAACTCAATGTATTATTATTATTATTATTATTATTAACGTACTGATTTATGTGGTAACTCGTCCGAACGAACTGCGTGAACACATTACAAAGTTACAGATAACTCGTGCGATATAACCAGGTTTTAAGTCTCTCTTTAAAAGTATTCAAGGTCGTAGAGAGCCGTATTGATGGCGGTAGACAATTCCATGCCCGAGCCGCGGCCACGGGAAATGCTCGATCCCCGACGGTTCGGAGGCGCATCCTCGGGACCACCAATAAGGCGGATCCAGCCGATCTCAATCTCTGCCGGCTTGCGTGGTCAGCCACTCGTGATAGTTCGGACGCAAGGTATTCTGGACCGGCTCCATTCAGGCAACGGAAGGTCAATGTTGCCAGCTTGAAATGGATCCGCTCTGGCACAGACAACCAGTGCAGATCGCGTAGCAGCGGAGTAATGTGATCGCCTAATGAGGCCTGGCATATCACTCGCGCAGCAGCGTTCAGGACGGACTGGAGACGGTATGTATGTAATAATGTATGTAATGTATGTAATGTAATGTAATGTATGTAATGTATGTAATAAGGAACTTATATATTATATAGCACCACTTTTATTTCTACTCAGAGGTGCTTGAAAACAAAACAACGCTGAACAGCTTCTACTTTCATATTATCATTAAGGTCGTTGTAATCATCATTGCCATCATCATCATAATTTTATAAATACATGTATATGTGCAAAAAACTTCCAATACAGGCATTGGACAACTCCTGAAGACCTGCTCTTTTAAATGAAAACACAGCAAACCCTCCAAAAGAATTTTATTCAGAAATCAATTAAACTTTAAAACTGCCGATTTAAAGCAGCTTGAATTAAAGTTTAACTCTCAATAAACAAAAGTCTATTACAACCAGTCGACAAATTTGCAACTGTATTTACCAAAAATAATTAATTCTACAACTGCAACACCATCGATAAATATGACACATACACACGCGCGCGCACACACACACACACCCAGACGCAGTAGTCTAGAACTTCTTCAGATTTTGCACGATCTAACAAACCTGTCATTGTTTAAATCATACAAAAAACATTTTGATTGAGTGTAATCAAAAATCTTGTTTTTTTTAACAAGCCCTCATAAACCAAATAATCTAACTTAAAATTAATACAATACATCACACAGCAACACTGAGCAGCATCAGCTCACATAAACAGAACAAGGCCTTTCGATGTGTTACGCAGAATAAAGCCATCCACAAACAGCGGATTCCTTGAGAAATAAACCATGGAGTACGTGATTTTGACTACCGCACAAAAGTTCCTAAATGCCTTTTTTTACAAAATAAATATCCAGCGCCTTCGATCTCTAAATCTGGAGAACTTTCAGCGTTTCGTTTACGACGGTGTGAATGTCGTCGTCGTCGCTGCTGATAATCTTCGAAGGGTCGCCGTTCGGAGTGAGGAACTTCTCGTGATGTCGCTCCTCCGCTCGAGCCTTCTTCTCCAACTTCCGCTCTCTTTTCTTTCGAACATTCCTCTGAAAAAGAACTCAAGTCCTGCATTTGCATGATCACAGATTTACTGTGTTGTCACTACGATGAGTAATGAGTAAAAAAATAAAAATTGATATAAAAAACTCACAAATACAGGATCGAGCAATTGTGACAACACAAGACCGAAAAGTCCAAAGGTTTGAATATAAAACAAGGGAAAATTGCAAACAGTGGCATAACTCATGTTCATAAGAAATACCAAAAGCTATGCAAAAACTAATCAGTGAGCAACTCTGTTTTCATTTTGACAAAGTAAAATTTGAATCTGAAATCGAGTTCCAAGAACATTTTGTGATTCTGTCGCAGATGAATGATCATCATCATCATCACTTCCTCTTTCCTTCAGTAGTTGAAGATGAGGTGACATCATGAATCAAGCATTTATTTCCATGCAGTTCTATCTGACAATGCTTTGTTGCTTTTCTTATAAGTCACTCCAGTCCATTCTTCTATATCGTCCACCCATCGTCTGTTTGGTCGGCCTCTATTTCTTTTTCCTGGCATTATAACTTGTTGAATTGTTTGTTGTAGGTTATCTTTGGTGTTTCTTTGTATGTGACCAAAATAAGTCAATTTGCGTCTTTGGCAGACATGAAAGAATTTTCGTTTGGTATTGGTTCTTTTCATAACTTTTTCGTTTGTTTGTTTTTCTGTCCATTGATATTCTTTGCATTGATCTGAGAGAAAACATTTCGAAGGCATCTAGTCCTCGTCTGATTTTCTCTTTATGGTCCAGCTTTCACATCCATATGTTGCTACACACCAAGTCATACATTCCATTAATTTTGTTTGTTTTTCAAGCCGATGTTGTTGCTTTTCCATACAATTTTTAATCTCCTCATTACTTCTCTGCCTTTTCCTAATCGTGAGTTTATTTCTTCTTAATAAAGTTTTCCATCACTGATGATTACTGTTCCTAGACAAGTGAATTTGTCAATCTGTTCAAGATTCTTTTCTGAATAAAGCTACATAAAGCTTAATGCTTGATTCATGGCAAACAGCTTGACTGCAAATAAACTAAAAATGTTCAGGTCACCATTAGATGCTAGAAAATTCATTCACCAGCTAACCCAAATATATCCCCTAACAGAAACACAGCTACATTTACGTTGAACATTAACAACACACATAAAATGCAGCCCAGCAAAACTAACCCCCCACCCACGCTGACCTGTCTAGATTTAGGAATTGCTCCCGATGCGCCGTTTTCACAGCCGGCCGCTACGTGATTATGCAGAGCAAAACTGTTGCCACAGGTTATAATTTCATCAGAGGCTGTGTCGCCGTTGAGACAGACGATCGACTTTGACACTTCCGTTGGGGTCGACGGAGCGTCGCTGTCAGAAGACGTCTGATGAGCAGAGCTGTTGTTGCCAGAGGAACCTTTGAATGACAACCAGACAACAATTAAGCTTTTCAAATACAACAGCAAATGTTGCAGCATAAAAAACAGAACAGAGGAAACTCATGCACACACTACAGGGTGGTGCAAAAAAACCGGACTAGTCACATTTAGGTTTGCATTTAATATAGTCCAGTTTTTTTTTGCATCACCCTGTATTTACATAAACAGCCATGCGAATGACATTGACTGCAACAGACGATATCAAGCAAATTCTGCATTGATGCACTCTACCTGACATTATCTGAATCAATGCGGAAACCGTCACTTCCAAATCATAACCATTATCTTCCAGAAGCGTGGCAATCAATTTCGTATCCTAAAAAAACATAAAGATTCTCCCAAATAAATGCAAAGGGTCTACTCGAAGATGGAATCAAAACAATAAATCATAACAAATATTCAAATATAATAATAATAACAATAATTATTATCAACAGAACTTTTCTGAATGAAATAAAATAATCCCCTGGAAAATAAATATCCTAATTAAATGAAGATTAACTTGTCAACTCCCAAATATTTATACCAAAATGTCCTTGGGCAAACAAAAAAAACAGAAGAATTTTATGTCAAAATCTCTCTGACATATTCTCATCATTCTGATCAAAATTCATGGGAATATTTAAACTTGATACGGTAATAAACAAGTGCATTGGAAATCAAGCAGGGTCTTTGCTACGCCAAGATCACAACAAGTGAACACAATGACACTTCACAAGGTCAAAGGTTATCTGAAAACCATACAGGAGCACCTCCTTAGTAATTCTCTGTCTTTCACTTTGCACTGATTCACTTTGCACCGATTCGCTTCGCACTTACCGAGCACTTGGTCACTATTTTGACGTTGTCAATGAAGGCGTGCAGATCTGCTTCGGAGATGTTCTTGTTGCCGAGTGACTCGTCGTACTCACCGGTGCAGTGGTCGTCGTGGCAACTGTGTACGAACCCGTCGCCTTGCGAAGAGCCGGAATATTTGTTGAAAGGTTTGCCGTTTGGTGCAACAACTTTCTCATTCTGCAAGATGGTGCCATTCTGCACACAAATGAAGCAGTGCAACGATATATTCAATTCAGCCACTGGCTAAAAATGATTAGAATCAATCAAAATGTAAGCAAATTAGCAGACCTAGAAGCACTTTAATAACTGCAAAATCACTATCTGTACAAAAATAAATGTCATTACAGTTCATAATTAAAAGTCCACAAGTTAGAAACATTGAAAACTCCCCGAGATTCATTATAATGAGAGCTTTCTTTAAAAATCCTAATATTTAATTAATAAGTTATACAATCCTCGGATTCAGACAAGAAACAAAATCCATTTCAGCCAAATGTTGACCAAGCTGCCAAAAATGTTACCCAAATGCAAACCATAATGAGGATTGCACAATATATATATATATATATATATATATATATATCATATCAATGCAGAACTCACAATAGCAACTATATATACAGTGGAATGTAACAATGGCAATAGATTTTTCAAGGATCTGTTATATCACTTTGCTACTTAATCATAAGATGTCTCTTCAGGCCTGTTTACCTTCCAATCTGGACAAATCTTTTAATACACACTTCAAATTTTAAAATAAAAATGATAAGTTATTAGTTCCAATTTCATGGCATAAAATTAACATTTGGACAATTTAAATGCAAAGGCTAAAGGCATAGAAGATGCACCAGACAGAACTGTTTTAGGTCGCACTTGAAACAGTCCAGACAGAGGGCGCTTCCTTAATTTCCTTTTGGGCCACAACGGTAAAAGAATGTTCCCCAAATGCTCACTGACAGTCCTCTGCATCTTAAGAGTTAAAGCAATTCTGGAAAAATAAGAAATGCTGGGGTCGTTCCAAACAAAACTCATTCAAGGATGATTGTCAAAGCGTCCAAGTAGTGTCCATTTTAAGTTACGAGATGTAAGAAACATGTCTGTGCACGCACGAGCGTGCATATACATGTGGCACGCGCACGTGTGCATGTGTGTGGCAGATTTATTAGCAAATATGTCCTTCAAATCAAGAATACAATCATTTTGATCCATCTAATCAAGACATGAAATGTATGACTTAACGTTATAAAATATTGTCTTCATGTTTTGATCTTACTTACCACAAACCTGATGTTTGCTGGCAATTCAGAGTCATCGCCCAATCGTCGGACACTGGAATAATGGTCTCCGTTGTGGTAGGAGATGTGGACCTGCTTGCTGTTTGGTTTATCCGTTCCATTTATCTGCACGAAAGTAGATAACAAATGATCAACTGAATAATAAACATTTAGAAAGCTATAAACAAAGTGCTATAAAAATTATCAAAAGACACATTTTGAAAGATATCAATCAATCAAAAATTAATTAACAGCCACGTTGCTTGATAGGAATTTAATACAGTAAACCATTTTTTAGTTGTTGAATCAAAATAAGGTTTGTTTCCAAACCTTGAACTGGACGAGAGTTAGCCGCACACTATTTCTAGATGTCTCTGGACAATTTTTTCATAAGTTCCTCGAGAATGAAGTACTGAGGGCAGCATAAAAAAATATATATACAGGGTAGTGCAAAAAAAACTGGACTGTATCAAATGCAAACATAAAAGTAACTAGTCCGGTTTTTTTGCTCCACGCTGTATATATATATATGTATAATTGTATATATATATATATATATATATATATATATATATATATATATATATATATATATATATATATATATATATAAAATCAACCCACAGTGCAAAAGGATTGAACAGAGTTTGAACTGCCTGTCTCAGGTATGTTTACCTCCCAGATCGGTGAATTGAGTTGATGAATAACAACCGTCAGCTGATGCAGGCGCGCAAATGCCACGATAGCATCGTTACCCGCGTATGTACCCGGACAGCCGAGACATTCGACTGCAGAAAATGAAACGACAAACAGGCAAATTAATAATGATGTCAGTCATCGCCTCCTCAAGTCCACTTCCAACTTCCAAGCTCTCTCAAAATGCATGCATTCCATACATAAAAACAACCTTTCAACTATTTTGCACCACCCGCCTTGCTCTTCTGATCGAGGGGATGTACATGTCACTATATCACGCGAACCACTGTTACCCCGCAATGGACATTCAGAGTGACTGGGTGTTCCACTTGGAGGAATGGACTGACTCTGCCTATCTGTTCGTCCCTTCTGACCACTGCTGAAAGTTTACCAAGGACTTCCTTGGCAGGTGGCGTCTAAACAATAATTAATTAGGCACTATGAATACATTGCATTACAGCGATAAAATGCATATTTACATTCCTACATGCCTACATTGCACCTAAGCAATAGTCAATGCAATTTCGCAAATGATGCTATAACACACTGACTGCTGGGCCAAATATTACGCTATGGCTGCTGCATGAGCCAGCTACAGCTTCCAGCCACAGACTTCCAGATGAGGTCTTGGCTTGGAGCTGCAGTGGATAAAAACATAACAAAATACTCACACTATTAAATTACAATAAACAGACACCTTTTCTACCTTAGAGAGAAATAAAATCCAGTTGATACATCCAGAATAGACATGAATAATCATAGGCATAAACCTCAATTAGGGTGCTAGGCTTGAGCCTCCCCACTTTTTAAGAGGCTGGACTAGAGAAAGATAAAGGTGAATTAAGACCACTCCCTGATTTTTCATCTAAGCTTATGACTATGTAATGGTAATAAAAGTGCTGCAAATAATCCAAAGTTCAGTGCAGAATTCAGTCCAAAATAAGCCAAAGTCCAGCTGCCATAGCTCAGAAACAAAAGAGCATGGTCCTATTACATTATGGTCCAAGGTTCAGTTTCTTGCTAAAAACTAACTTGACAGGCATTGATTGATGCCAACCTATTACTTTATAAGTAGAAGGTCAGAGAAAATTTTATTCGGATGCTGATTCAAGCATGTAACATTACAAACGAAGGGACGTACGATGGATGGGACGTACAACGTATGTACAGGCGGCCAACATGTTAAGCACGAGAGGATAACTCTTTAAGTGAGAAATTACTTAAAAGAAGCTGAAGAATGATGACATTAACTTCATTTATCAAGTAAATTTGACTGATCATGCTTCTCTAGCAACAGTTGGAGACGAAATCTAACAGATCGTGCAAATACGATGAATCTGAAAGGGGCAAATAAACAGACCATGTCGTTCAAAAGGAATGTCGTCTTCAACGAACGGCTCAAAGTCAGCGCGGTTTTCCGACATGAACTTAACCACGTCCAGACGGTGCTTGTAATGAGAACGTTCGCTGCCATCCAGTTGGTCTCCCAACGCACGAAAAAGACAGTTACTGCAAAATTCAATCAATCAATCATACAGACAACAAAGTGAAACGCGCAGATCATACATTACGTCAAATCATGGCAATGACCATTGGCCATACTGTAGAATAGGTCAACATAACTGTTGTGGATACTTATGTAGAAAGGAAATATTTAGCTCAATATCATTCCGTAATATCAAAGGGAAATTTCCAAGTGTCCCATAATTGTAATCACATAAAAGATAATAGAAACCATAAAATGACACAGTTAGCTTGTTCACTGCACAAAAATGCAGGTACTTGAGCAGAATGAAGGTGGAAATCCACTATTTATGGTTGAAATCCCAAATGCTGTTTCTAGAAAATGCATAAAAGGAGTCGTAAAATAAACAACCTACAGGAAAAAAGGATGAATATTCTACCACATTTCATAAAATGTAGTGATGGCCATGTGAAGGGGTGAAGAACAGTGTATAGTTATCTAAGTGACAGTCATGGTTATTCTAGCTTCATAATCAAAACACATATTACCCCCAAGTTAATGAAACTGATGGCAGCATACATTTTCTTTATTTTCCAGAAAAATGTGTGCAAACAGTGAATTAATATTTCTGGCAGACAAAATAGCTACTGGCATCAATTGAGGGACATGACAATTGAATATTTAAAACTAAAGCCCATGGAAAATATAAATCTAAGAAACACAGAACCAGATAATATAATTTCAGTAAGACAAGAATTTGTATAACTAACGGTAAATATAATAATAATAATAATAATAATAATAATAATAATAAAATACTAATTAATAAACATTTCATTCATTAAACTTTAAAACCTTCAAACCTCATAACATTTGAAATTCAAGTTATTCAAAAAATATAAATATCTAATCTACTTCTAAGACAACCAAATCAAACAGCTCATTTTTAATGCTTCACATTCTAAATGCCGTACAATTTGAGCACTCTACTGTGCAGTAGACTTAAATTGAAACCCTAACCCATCACATCTCTACAATATACTCTGGTGTAGAAATTAACCAAGTGCCTCTTATACACAATATAGTACAAAGAAATGCTGATCAAGATAACGCATACCCATCACCAGGAATACTTCTCAGCTGCAATCCCAATTTATTCAACTGAACGGAGAAACTTGCGAGCATAGCGTCATTTGGAAGATACTTCTGCGCTTGTTTCTCTTTGCGCTGCGTAGCGCGAATGGCGCGTTCGTCCTTCTTTCTTGCCATTGCGTTGAGCCTCTGTGATTTGGTCGTTTTTGTAGTATGAGGATAACGCCGGATGACTCGATGGTGCTTTGGGGGCATTCACAGAAACGATTTCGATGTTAAGCGCACCTGAGCATTTCAATTTCATCACAACTGTTTATTAACAGACTTCACTCCTTTGGTGGCTTAACTTACCTTTCCTTTCCAATTATGGTCCTCCTTATCCGGTTCAAATTCCCTCCAGTCCCAAAAATCAGACTGTTTGCATCTTAATTGCAGCTGCTTTGTTTTTTGCTAAGTGTGTCATTATCTGTCTATTAGTCCCCACGGGAGCACATAAACAAGTCAATTTTCATTTCATACTTCAATGGTTTGAAAAAATTTACTTCTAAACCAATGCTTAAAACCCCAAAACACATTACGAAACAGTCTACCTTTCTATATATTTTTAACGTATAAATTCTATAAGTGCCTGTTAAATTAATCAATATCCACTGAAACATTTAATTACAGAAGTTGTCAAGCCATCTGTTGCCGGACCCAGACTTTGGAATTCTCTGCTGGCACAGGTCCGCCAGACTGAATGTCTTACTACTTTCAGGTCTAGACTTAAAACACATCTATTCCTGACTGCATATCTGCCTTAGCCTGGAATCTCGAAGTACGGACTGACCTCTGGATTACAACCTCGAATCACCACGGACAAGATCACGACTATGATTATTTACTGAAACGACCATCAACTGGTGCTGATGTACTACTACAATGGCGCTAAAGAAGTTACTACTACTACTACTACTACTACTACTACTACTACTACTACTACTACTACTACTACTACTACTACTACTACTACTACTACTACTACTACCACTACTACAAACAGAAGTTGCTGCAAGGCCAATGGACACTTTCGCAACGGCTTTCTTCTCTCTGTGGAAATTCAAAGTCCCCGATTTCTCACACTCTAATTTGAAATTTCAAGCTAACACGCTAACAAGAATCGGCACTTGTACAGAATTCACGCGCACTCAATATTCAACTATATGGTACTCTACCCTATGCCTAGCAATATGCACCACTTAAAAAATCCACCACACAAGGGGAAATATGAAAAAATAGCATTTTTCTATAACAATTGTGTACAAATCTCTGTATAGCCGGAACTCCCGGAACATTAGGAAGTCATCATAGAAACATGCAAAGGACCGTTGAGTGTAAGTAAATAAGGGATTAAATACCCAAATTGTATTACCATTAAGTCAGAAATTTAAAAGTTGTAAATGTTTATAACGCTTTACATACCACACAGCAGCTCTAGCAAGAAAAGAGTCCGCTAATACGGAAAAAGCTCATTTGATAGCTTCGTAGAGATATGTACACGGCCTGTTTAAGGTCAGTAAGTAAGTAAGATAACTTTCTTAAATTTATGTAGCTCTCTAGAACGTAGAACAGTAGTAAGTGTTTATTGATATGTGCTTATTCAGATCCGGAGATAAGCAACTTAGAGAAAATGCGTTTATAAGCAATTGCGTTTTTGCGCGAAATAATTTTGACATCGTTTTTTTTACCAATTGCCGCTTTTGACCTAAATAATTCTGACCAATGAATACTTACGTATTCGCCGCCTAAAATTTTACGCTTTGAATATTTATTAAGTTAGTAAGTAGTTTCATTGAGAGTGAAATAAAATACGAAAATGTTTTCAGGAAAATGCGATTTTTTCATATTTCCCCTTGTGTGGTGGATTTTTTAAGTGGTGCATATTGCTAGGCGTAGTGTAGAGTACCATATAGTTGAATATTGAGTGCGCGTGAATTCTGTACAAGTGCCCAAGAATCAATAGCGGAAACTTTAAAACTTCTCGTCCCAAAACGACAATGAAATCCGTAGCACGAAAGCACGGCGCTATCAAAGAGTTGTATTCTGCGCTGCTAATCTGATGATTTAATCTATCTTATCCTTCGATATAGTGCTACATAAATGGCATTTAACCATAATTACCCCCGATCTGTTTCGAGGTGTTGAAAGCAAACGGTTCGTTCGGTATTTCGATCAAACGGATCTTTTAAACGAATAAAAATCAACTTAAAGCAATTTATTTCCTAATTTCAAACGATGGTCGGCGAGAAATTCCGAAAAAATTAAGAAAAAATAATAAAATAAAACTGAAAATTTTATTACACAACAGAAACACCGGAACGAAACAAGAAGTGTAAACAATGACAGCGAATAGAAATCAAATCAGCTAAACTCATTCGGCTCATTGTGCGCCGTATTTTAAGCTTTAAATTCACCCCTAATCCATCCAGCTCCTCCACTATCCAAATCCATTATCAGTTCAATGCAGATACAGTGTAGTAAGAGTAGGAAATAGTGAGACTGACGACGGTGAAAATTCGAGGAAAAGATATTTGTTGTCGAATCGTGTACAGCGATTTTAAAACATTCTATGCAGTAGGCCTCCCTTACACAGGCCCGCCGAGAGGGGGCAAATGCCCAGGGGCCCGGCGATCTGTAGGGGTTCCGGGCGAGTCCGCAGTTAGGGTTGAAGACGGAGGAACGTTTGGGCCGCCCGTCAACAAAGCACAAGACAGGCTTTAATCTTTAAATGCATCTTGAAAAGACTGACAAGCAAAAAAGGGTCATTACTACTTTAGGGGCCCCTCAACTGTTCTGCCCAAGGGTCCGGGATTTCTCTCGGCGGCCCTGCCCTTACAGAGGACGTCTCTGATAAAAGAAACAAAAACTATATGAAGCTAAAGTGAAGTAGTTGTCTCATAAAAAGGTTGAATGTTCGCTATTATTGTTCTTTATAAACTAAATTCAAGAAAAAAATATTTTGAAATTGCACGATTTATTTGTTACTAATATTTAAGGAGCAAAGAGCGTGAGAAGCACTAATCATGTGCAAAAGAATAGATAAAAAAGTTAACAATGTCCATTACAAATCAGTTTGGATCATTTAAATATCTGATTCACTTATGGTTATAATTCAAAGGAAAAAAGTTATCAATTTATTTCATAATTTTAATTAACCAGTTGGGGAAATAAAGTTTAGACAGTCAGCAAAGGCTTTTAGCAACATTCCTATGATATACAGTTCATTCAAAACAAATAAATACATACACACACACACACACACACACACACACACACACACACACACACACACACACACACACATACTATATATTTATATATATACTACAAAAAATATATTCCAGGGAGAAAAAAATTCAATCAAACTACCAAACAAATTCATGGATAGAAACTAATTTATCTTAAGACACATTGAAACGATATTATGTCTTAAATAACAGAGATCTACACAATGCAGAAAAAACGAGCATTTTAGACAAAGGATCAGCTTCATAACATTTGAATAAAACTACAAAAGATCTCTGTTTCCATAGACAATTCAAACAACATAGACTAACAAATATAGATTTTCATAGTCCCTGCATTAAACAAACACACTACAGTTCAAAACATTATTTCTTAGCACAATTAATTCCAAACTTCCACAAATGAGTGCACTTCTGTTGTGTTTGTAATCTTGATTCTTTACAAACCAAAAGTATTACAGCAATTGCAGTATGTTGTCATGCACCATCATGATATAGAAAGAGGACTAAAATGCACTATGCACATAATGTTCAGCTGTACTATACTAAGAATATTACTGCAAAGCAAAATACAAAATTCAATTCTTATAAGACAACAGAATAGAGCTTCCAATGCAACCCATTGTTTTATCTCAATACATATGCTACAAATGGAACCAGTTCATTAAAAAAATCTAATTATATACAGACATCTGCTTTAATATGCATCACAATTTTTGAGGACAGAGGATTTCTTAAACATGCATCCTCTGTGAATCAATAGATTCACTGCATAGGAGGAAGCCCATGGCAACTAAGTAAGCTAGCTAGGCAATGGATGCACTGCACAATGAACACAGGACAAAATTATGAAAATGGCAAAAACTTATGCATTACTCATCTGTAAATCAAAGGATTACACATGACAATTCGTATTCTCAGTAATAGGTAGTCAAATTATTGGTAAGGCTGTGCCTGTGCAATAAGACAACAACAGCGGCCAGTTTTGAAACACACAGCCACTTTAAAAGGTATTCAAATAACATGTCCACAGACAAAACTAAAAGAGTGGCGGCACTCTAAACCATAACTATGGTTACCAGATACCTGCATTTCCAAGGGAGGACAACAGAAAAGGTAACCATAACAATGACCATCCAGCTGTACAGAATAAACCGTTAACATCACATGACTATGCTGCTGACATTCAGTCAGCAAAGCAAGCTCAAAAGAGAGAGAAAAAACTTAAAAGTTCAAACTTATTTCTAGTGCCTATACGATTAGTTCAAAACTAACTAGATTAAATCACGATATAGCGTATAAATAAGTGCGGATATAACTGTTTGGCCAGTGCCGTAGTGCAGTTCATTCTATACAAAAAATCCTGATCACAAAAACTGGAATGCAAGGTTGACTTTTCTACTAATTCCAAGGAAAATACAAAAGCTATGATTAAACAGAACATCAATTTGCAATTGAAACATACGTTTCTAGTAAAGATAAGACAGCTATGCAAAACAAATACACAATTAAAATAAACAGTATTATTCTTATATAATGGCACCAAAAAGAATACGAAAGATGTATTTCTACTTGCTCAGGTTTATACTGGTGCTACAACAATTCACAGATCTAGCAGCACCACCACCAAGGCGTCACCATGTCCATACTGTTAGGGATCTTCAAACTGCAAGCATAGGACAGCATCAACCATGATAACAGTACATAACAAGCCTTCAAGCAAGAGAGAGAATTATTGATTGTCAGGATCATTTACATAGATCTCTACAGACAAATGCACCACTAGCCTCTATTTAGATCTCAACATAAAATAAATAAATAATTTTAATAAATAATAAATCTTAATGTATTTCTCATTTACTAGAGTACCTAATACTAGTGTAATTCTTCTAATTTGTTTGAATAATTTGCTGAAAATAAAAACCAAAATCATATGAAAAAATAACAATGTGAGAAATTGTCTGCAAAATTTTTGACAAATATATTAGGTTAACAACATTAAACAACAGCAGAAACTTATCTGAGTCAAAAATACCAAAGAAGTTTTCCTCAAAGAAATTATTAACACAATAAGCAAAACTAAAAATTCTAAAAGAAACTAAAACTGGATAATTTCCATTTATCAATTTCAGTTTTCTTAGTAATGAAATGGTCAAAAATGTACTCAAAAATTACCAAACAATTCACAGATGTCTGGGACTTTTAAAAATAAAACAGAGAATCACTTTGCCAGAAAATATCCAGAAAAACCAGAGCAAATATGTTTAGACAAAGATGAGTCATGAAAAGGACAAAATACAAAATACAAGAATCCTGAATCATATCAGAAACATCACATGAAATCAAGAAACAGACACTCTGTTAACAAATTTCATGTCAGAACGAACTACAACTTCAAACTTAGGCATCACAATAACAATATTACTTGAATTTCTCAGATTAGCAATGAAGTTTTCATAATGAAAACAAACAAATGGAGCTGTTTTGTGGCAGACAGTGAAACCTGACAGTCATCGAATCGCAGGACTAAACTGGAGAACAGCAGATACAATTCAAAGCTCAGCAGATGAGCTTTATATGTTAAGAAATCTAAGCAGATGAAGAATGACAGTCAGTGAATACATGCCAAGCATCAATCCAAAGTAAGGTGTTTCTAAACATGCATAGGGAAGTGGGAAGTGTATGATACATCTCCAAATACAGCATTTGGTATAATATATAAGTCAAATTTATACAACACAGCACACATTTCTCATAGATATTTTGGAGCTACACAGAATTAAGACGACAGCTTTTCCCTCTCATGGATCAGGTCAGGTCTTCGCCCTCCAGCTGTGTCCAGCTATCGACTTCTCCATGACATCTCTCCAAAGTTATCTGTCCTTTGCTAGTCATTCGGTGTCTTCCGTCAGTTTTTCCATTGAGATTCAGCCCTGCCATGTGCAGATCCTCTTCCAATCTGCCTACCCATTGTCTTTTCGGTCTTCCTTTAGATCAGCGGTTCTCAACCTTTATAGTGCCGCGACCCTTTTAATTTTCCCATGATGTGGCGAGATCTTCTGCAGAATAAAAATTTCTTGGTTTTTTTTCTTTTTTTTTTTTTGTTTTTATCAGCCCTTTTTACATCTTAAAACTAGCTGATGACTTTTTTTGCTCGGTTTTTACATGTTAAAATTTCTTAAAAGAGACAACCCATTTTCTGAAGGTCCCCGCGACCCCTGTGTCATTCGAGTTGAGAACATTTCTTCCATTCTGAGTATGTGTCCAGTCCATTTCATTCTTCGTTTTCTCATTACTTCCATGATGCTCGGTTGCAGTGTTCTTTCTCTCTCTAACTTCTTCATTTGTCATCCGTTTTTTATATCCAATCATTAGTATTCTTCTGAGCCATTTATTTTCTGTTGCTAATATTTTTCTCAAATTCTTTTTTTTTTGGTCCAAGATTCACATCCATATATTAGTATTGGTATTACTGTACACAAGTGTTGAGAATTCTTATTTTTGTTTTAAAAAAATGTCATGCTTTTGAAAATTTTGGTATGTGGCCTGCTGAATGTAGACCCTGCCATTGCTATTCTTCTTTTAATCTCATGGATAGTCTATTAAAAATCATCTCTTATACAATTATAGAGCTTCCAATATGATTAACTAGACCTGCCTGCTTGCCTAATTGGTCAATGACTTATTCAGGTCTGGAGATAAAAACATGCTCAACTATCCAGCAAATAAACCTTTTGCCATATTTAAGCAAGCACATCTTGCCAAAAATTGCAGACAAGATTTCTTTGTGTCAACGTATTAACTGATAAAAAAACACCAATACCACAAAGAATAACGAGAACAATAAAAAATCAGGAAGCCATGAATTAGACATCAGCATAACATGAGGCTTAGCCGCTTCAACAATCGAGGAAGCAAGTTGAGATGTCATGTAACAGGTGCAGGAGTACAAGCACCTATGACAGATGAATGAAGAACTGAAGAAATTACTCTGCTAATGAATAAGAAACAAGTTGAACTGCTGCTGCTTCAACAGTTCTCATTTTAACATCAAAGATAGTAATTGAAAAATGATCGATAAACAAGCAATTGAAAATAACCACACACTACTACTCAATTCAGAAAATATTACCACCTCTGTGTTGCATTTTCTGGGCCAAAACCATTTTAAACAGCAAAGGAACAGAGTTCAATGAGCATTTAAAAGAAAATGCAATATATTCACAGTCTGAGAAAAATCTAAAAATAATAAACGCGCTAAAACTGAGAATGACAGACACTTTTCAAAAGTGAAACATGACAGCAACACTTAGCAAAAGGACAGCAGCAAAGCAGACCAAAAATCATGACGACTGCGCTCACAAAAGTTCTGTGTGAAAAACCAGAATCAATTATTACAAGTAATGAAAATAAATATATCGACCTGACATGCTTTCTGCACTCTCTGCTTTGACTTCTTTCAACGCCGGTACGCCCAGATCGGAGCAATGGAAGTGCAAAAACAGTGCAAGAAGAATCCGGAAGCGGTCAAATGCTGCTAAACAACGAGGAAACAGCCCCCCCAACGCTTTGTTGTCACTGGGGCCGAAGCAAGGCAGTGTCAGTTGCCGTCGGCGTTACTGACAAGGCGTCGTTTGATTGTAGGTCTGGCACCGTCAGTGGCACAATGGAAGCCAATGCTTTGTGCAGTCGAGAGTCAGACGACCTGTGGCGCCGCCTACGACTGTGAATTTCGCCTCGCACCATCGACAACGGCCGGTTTACCTGGAAACAAGCGACCAATAAGTGAAACAGAAGAGCATCTACAAAATTAAGTCACAAGTTGAAAGAAAACTGGAATAATATTAAAATACTACCATAAAACAAATTCAAATGTCTCTAGAATTTGTCTCTTAAACTTACTTCAATGAATGAAAAACCACTTTTAAAATTTAACAAGGCTAACAATTCAATCAACAAGCTCTTGGAAACGGACGTGAAATGGACACAAGAATACAGTACATACATATACATACATATATATATATATATATAAATTAAAATAGTCAATATATTCTGCCTCATTTTTATTCTAGAGCGTTCAAAATGCTACGAAAAATGGTCAACTATTTCAATCGACATTATAAAGTCTTTATAAAGTCTTTCAGAAATCTATTCTCTATCAAATGTCTACAAAGTCGATCGAGAGATAAGAGGGGTCTTCAGGTAGCTGGTTTCTTGTATCACAGGTTTTATACACCACAAAAATATTATAAAATTGATGATCTGTTTGACATTGGCCTGCAGAAGGACTATTCCTACAGTACTATTCCTATTGAAACTGTAGCTCACCATTTTTTGTAACATTTCGAATGCTCTGTACATCAATTGTAGAATAGTATCATTAATGAAAAAAATACAGTATTGGTGTTCTTGGCTGTGATTGCAATGTTTTAACAAGCCTTAGACTTCGTTTTGCTTCGAAATCCACGTGTGTTCACAATTTTTTGAGCAGTACTGTAGATAACTTACACAAACATATCAACACAAATTTGTTAAAAAACTCATTATCATATCATCATCTACTGTAAAGGTAATCTACCTTGAAGATTCCCAACATATCTTTCATCAGTATGTGTGTTTTTACAAATACTTCCTACACTTAGCTATTTCCAATACTGAATGCATGTAATCAGACCTGATGCAGTTTGTAGTAAAGACCACAGGCGTTGCATACAGGATAACCGTCATTGTTACGCCTCCACATTGTGGTCGAAAGCGTGCCACAGTTGGCACACGGCTGGGAGTGCCTGTTTGTCTTTCCAGTTGACTGAACACAGCAACACACCTCAATTTTCACTTACAACAATTCTGTCAACATTATGGAAAAGTCAACCACATAGGTAATCAAAATGAAAAATACATGCATTGTGTAGTGTGACCACAATGACATTATACATCAATCCAATCATTGTTCTGTTGAGTAATTACAATTATTATTATTATTATTATTATTATTATTATTATTATTATTATTGTTCCTGGCTTCAATGCTACTGCTGATGCAACTTCTTGCAAAGTGCTAAATCAAAGTGTATCATCGTAAGAATGCAGACTTCACAGAAATAAAAGGGTTTGTTGTTATTAGACAGTGAAGAGACCGGAGAAATGGTTATTAATGAAGAAAACCTGTATCCCAGTTTGATTTGCAAGTTTTCCATTCGGTTGGGTCTCAGTTCTAGAAGCTGAGCTGTTCAAAGGCAGCGATCTCCGACTTTTACTGGACGACAATCTCTGAAATAGAAATCAAAAACAACAGTTAAATCAAGTGACAGAAGAATTATGTCAACTGAAGACAATTAACAAAACCATGCTCAAAAAGTCATTAGTTGGCAACCTGAAAGAACAGGTGGTCAAAACACCGATTAGGGTCAGATACATAGTGCTTAGGAAAGAGGAACAAAGAGACCAGAGGCATTCGAGATATGGATCTGGCAAAGAATGGAAAAAATCAGCTGCATGGAAAAGATAATTAACCAATGAAGAGGTCTGGAAGAGGAGAGAAGAGAAGAAAAGCCTACTAAACACAATCCATACTAGACAAAAGGAATGGAGAGGTCATGTTCTAAGAGAAAAATGGGCTATTAAGATAAGTACTTGAGGGGAAGATGGCAGGAAAACACAAACAACCAAGGACAACAGACAACGAAGCCAGAAATGCTAGAGTGGATGTTCAATCCTACAGAAAAGAACAAGTATTAAACCATGAAAAAGAAAGCTCAAGACAGAGAGGAATAGTGATGCTGGAGTGTGGAACTTGTCTCTAAACTGAGCACCTGATGATGATGATGATGATGATGATGATGAAGATTATGATGATGATGATGATGATGATGATGTGCAGAATAACAGTGATTTGAATTTGCAAGTTCCCATTGATAGTCTAAATGTTTCAAAATATGAAAAATAAGGTACATGAAAACTAAACAGAACATGAGAGAAAAACACTGAACTGCCTTTGAATTTGTTGACTGCAGCTGAGAAAGCGGAGAAAGGTTTTGCAGTCCACGTGCATAAGACGCCAAGCCATGAGTCCAACTGTTGGAGACATTTCCAAACATAAACGCCGGATGAGACGGAAAGAGAAGACTCCCAGACAACGGTTGTGACAATAAGCTCTGTTCAATGAAGCTGGTCGTCTGATAAGCGGCCAAAATCTGCTGCTGCCCGGCAACAAGGTTACTCTGAACTGTCGTCTCACTGGCATCCAAATGACTAACCTCGACCTCATGGCCATCCGATGAAAAGCACCCTGGTTCCGTTTTAATCTCACTGACAGATGGAAGATGTGATTCAGATCGATCATTTCGAGAATTGAATTCCAGATTTAGAGGACTGTTGGATCCATCGTCCTCGTTCACTCGCAACGCTTCGACGGTGGCCTCGCCAGCTCCCGGATCTCGCTCTAAATGCTCACGAGCACTGTCGAGTTGAGGCACTCTATGCTGGAGCTCATTTGCTCTCTTTTCACGTTGTTTCAGGGAGTGGGGGTTAAGTAGACGTCGTGGGGCGTTTGGAATGTTGAGGACCTGCCATGCTGTCTGTAGGGGGCTGCTGGAATGACAATTAGATATGTACGACGAGTCAGAAAAACTGTGCTTAGTCTTGTCACTTTTCTTCTTATTAGACTCAACTCCACAGGACGCTGAAGAAGACGAGAACATCTGTAAACCTTCCATCGTTAAAGTAGAACTGATGTCTGGTTTCACGTCCAGAGCAAAACTATCGCGTGAAAATTCAAGAAGCCGTTCTTCTGGAAACTCTTGAGTTGGCTCTTTAGAAAAACTTCCACTCCCACCCTCTTCCAAGTTGCGACGCCTATGATCTGAATCGCGAACTATAAGAGAGATGGCAGAAGGGGAAGAAGACCCTGGAACTGCATCCGTTTCTTCGTCTGTGTTCCGGTTTCCTGCTAAGGCAACATCCACCTCAAAGCCAACATCGTCATATGTGCCCCTGTCGAAATCAGGAGCCCTGTGTTTCTCAGACAACTGAAATAATTCACTGATCTTAATCAGGACCACTTCATCACGGTCCAGCGTAATGCCAATAAGGCCTTCAATGGATATGTCAGTCTTATATTTGAAACGAGATTTGCAGATAAGCACAATAGTTTCTTTGAGACTCTCCTCTAAGCTTCCAACCTCCTGTTGGCGCTTCATATCTGCCCTAAATTAAACACAAAATAATATCTAAAACCAACATTAACTGGAATCCCTCAGACAGCATTTTAACTCTTAAACCACGGGAACCAAGTATACTAAATTGTCAGTGCATATCGATTCAAAGAATGTGATAGTTTAAGGGTTAAAATACAACATTAATTTGAAAAATCTAGTGCTGTGCTTTAATTGCAATCAACGTCCAATTAACACGTTAAACTGTTAATTGCGATTAATTTTTAAATTGTGATTAAAGAAATTAATCATATCATATTTCTCTATTCATATTGCACATTAAATTTGAAAAAACTTAGTTGTTCTAACAAGAATGATAACTGAACCCATAGCCTAATGCAAATGTTCATAGTTAATATTTACAATATTTCATAGAATATCTGTGTTAAGACTCAAGAATAATAATTCATGTTCATCGTAGTTCACATTTAGAATCTCTATTTTAAGATTAATAATTAATAAATGTTCATAGGCCTACTAGCTGAAATTCCGTTCTGCAATTGGTGTATTGTTTCTTTATTTCAATAAAAAATTATATTACTACTTTGGGACCAGAATAAAGTTGCTGAAGAATGGGATTAATTTTAATCGCATGATTGGTCATAATCAAATAAATTAATCATTGAACAGTACTAGAAAAATCCTGAGAAATACAGGTTCAAACATCTTCAAAATAAAACATAATTATAATTAACATAAAAATCTTCCATTTAAAACAAAGTGAGAACCCATTTATAAAGGTTTCTCACCAGATAAATTACTTCAAAATTTCATGAAATTTTAAAACAATCAATATGAATGGAATAATACTGCAAAGTTCAATGATTGTATTAATATTTCTTAAGGCTGAACCAAATCAAATATCAATCTAACATGGATCCAGTGAAAAACCATTCCAAACTAAATGTCTCTCATAGTTTCAGTCTTCTTTGGCACCACTATTGTGATGCAATGTGACAAAGCATTTATATAGCGCCTCTTCTGGACTAGCACTCAGAAGCGCTCCCATTGTGCCTGCTGAATCGGTCGATGGCGCACCAAATCCGAGCCAAATAAGAACAAGGTCAAGCTGAAAGAATCAGTCGTGTAAGCAGGCAGATAATCCAAACGCTGTTTCTTCGAAATGCATCTAATTGCAGTGCATGACATCTGCACAACAAGCGATTCGTGCCAAACTTTCATTCATGCCAAGTATTCAATCCTGTAAGATGATCGTAAGATTGTTCCTAGATGCTTCGAGAATTAGACACAATGTATAATTCGTCGCAGAACAAATCTGTCGTACGAATTTTTGATAATCAGGGCCTTGGTCAAATGGTCTCGGTTCCTTCCCCGAGACCAGCGGCCCGAGAGGAACTCGTCCCGCGACAGCTATTTAGGAAGTTGTTCCGAGGGAACGATCAAACACGGCACAACGCAATCGTCGGGGAAAAGACTTTTCTAGCGCCAGCGTTGACTACTTACTAAGAAAATATTCGCCGATAATCTTCTCACAAAGCTGGAAATCAAAGAGATTGCCAAACATTCGCCATATTGTTATTATGTGTGGACCGTGTGCGACGAATGATGAACTAGAGTTTCACATTAAAGGCGCACCCTTCATTTATGTTGCTCTTAATTTTGGGAGAAGCATACGATTGACAATGGGAGACTGCACCGGTGGACAGGCGTTTGCCTGCGACTAGAACTGGGGTTCGTGCCAGGCAGGGCTGCCAATCCAGATTCCATCTCTGGACACACTCCCATGTCCGTTGGCAAAGAACAGATATTAATATTATGTCTGCGTCGCGCTTTCGGCTGATGACTAACGCAATACACAGCGCAACGTAAATTGGAGAGTTAGATTTTTATCGAGAAATTAGCCCATCCCCATTTATTTTAAAACAAGTCAGCAGAATAATTGATCATTATTATCGTTAGTCTTCCTCTTTAATCTTCCACGATCCGAAGGTTGGTCACATTATGGACTATCTCTTTCCATTGCTGCCTGTTGTTAGCTGTTTATCTGTTCGTAAAGGATGTTAAATCAACCGCATAGCCACTTTTAGCCAAGTCGCCTTAAAGACTTTCTGACGTTACGTTGACATTGACATGGCCAATGAAACCTATGGCTAAGCCGTTAAGGTCAAGAACGTTGTAAATCAGCTGAACTGGAAGTTCTAAAACATTGCTGCTACCTGGCGAATAGAAGTGAAACATTACGAAATCATTCTTTTGAACGTACTTATACCTAAGGTACAGTATTATTAAGATAAGTATAGATGATATATTGCATTGTTTTAAATTATGTTTGACCTTGGGATTTTTCATTGTTTATTTAAATAAAGAGATTTGTATTGTGTTAGGGCAGAAACCATCTCAATATTATTACCTGCATAACGGAAGCCAATTAGTGTATTCTTTAAATATGCGTATCAAATTCGCTTGTCATCATAGGGCCTGTGGCGCAATGGATAACGCGTCTGACTACGGATCAGAAGATTCCAGGTTCGACTCCTGGCAGGCTCGAATTTTTTTCTACAAATAGAAACACATTTGAAATAATTTTACTTAGCAGTCACATTATCCTTTTTCTCGTTCTAATTCTTCACAGTATGAAATTTCCGAAGCCTCTTATTTTATAAGAGCAGTACCGTTAAGGAACAGCCGAACAGGGAGCCTTATGTAGAGGTATTATGTCTTTTAGTTCTTTATAATAATTATATTCTGCTTGATACAAACGCCAAGTGTCATTCATAAAGAAATGAGGAGAAGAAATGCCACGGGAACGAACAGAAGAGAACTACTGAGAAGGAATTTTAACCGAAATCTGAAAAAACAATTGGTCAAAACACTGATCTGGCCAGTGACACTCTCAGTGTTGCGCGGTAACGAAGTAAAAGTAACGCGTTACATTACTTAAGTACAATTCTGAGTACTTCGTACTGTAACGAAGTACACAACTTACCCAGTACTTTTTACTTGTAACGAAGTAAGTTTTTATTCAAATATTAGTACTTTTACTTCGTTACATTATGTCTTTCACGTTTCGTTACAAGTAAAATTTCTCATCGCCAAATTTCGATACATTTATTGGAGTATCTGTTTAATTCTTCACAACTTCCCGTGTTTAGTCGTACAGGGTTGACAATGACCAACAAACGTACACGCATGACTGACAGATTGTTTGAAAACTTGATCTTTCTTAGACCTACATGCAATCACAGAGCCGCAGTTAGAGCAGTCGTCGCCCGGGGCAAGGTATAAATTCTGCGCCCTAAATTCCGGTGATGGCCTTTTTGCTTACCTGAGTTTTCACGGCAACGTACAACATACACATTTTTAACCTGCGACAGTCTGAAAACCGGCGATGACCTTTTTTTACTTATCAACATTATTTTCACGCCGGAGGAAAGTGGTATGTAAAATTAAGGACTTAGTGTGCAAATTGCGCCTTCGAGGACGGCGCCCGGGACCCTGCCCCCTAGCTACGGCTTTGTGAAACCAGCATTTTGTGCTAATGCAGTTAATGGTGTAAATGTGTACGTGTTGACTGCTGAGGCTTCTGCATGTTGCTTAAAAGTAGTAATAAAATGTGATTCGGCATGATAATGTGGAGTTGTTGATGATTCCGTCTGTCACGGTACTTTTTACTTTTTACTTAAAAAGTAACTTTTTGAGGAGTACTTTTTTACTTTTACTTGAGTAACTATTTTTATAGGTACTTTTTACTTTTACTTAAGTAAAAAAATGACATAATACTTGTACTTTTACTTGAGTACTCAAACTCAGTACTTCATACAACACTGGACACTCTATGAATCAGGAACTTGGTTGCTCAGCAAGAAAGACATAAAGAGACTAAAGGTATTCGAAATGTGGATCTGGCGAAGAATGGAAAAAATCAGCTGGACGGAAAAAATTACAAACGAAGGTATGGTATGGTGTCAGAGATATTTTTACACCCCTAACACCCACCAACACCCCCAATTTGAGACCGACACCCCCCCTAACACCCTCCAATCTCAGCTGTGGGATGACCTTTTTTGTTTGCCAGACTTTTTGGCAGGGGACCTCCAGAATTTACCGACATCCCCAAATTGATAATCCTAGAAATAACCCTGTTAACCCTTTGTGGCGTATGGTCGTCCATCCTCATTGCTGAGGGTCGGAGTCTAATGCAGATGGTACGCGCCATTAACCCCTTAACTGGGCATTTAACTGTACCTCAATGTAAAATGGACGGATATACAGTATCCGGGGTCCCCAGTTAAGGGGTTAACATTTGTCGTTTAGTTGTGATTCGTTCTATTTGAACGTCAATGCACTTTGTGAAATTATTAGAATGCGTTAGGCCCTATATGTCAAATATTGAGGATGTCTCGGGGGCCACTTTCTGAGAGTCGACGGGCCACAAGTTGTCCTCCGCCGGCCATTTGATAAGGTAACCCTGTTACCCTGGTCATTTGATAAGGGAACTCTGGTGTAAATGATAAATCCAAGAACCACCTAAACGCTTTTTGGGACTTCCTTGTTTGCAAAATCACGGTCAGTGGGTTATAGACCGATAAATATTTGCCCCCTTCTTGTGCAGCCCCTTCCGCCGCCCCCCCCCCCCTAGATGCGCCCCTGCATTCGGTGAATATGGATCCGTAGCATCATCAGCGCTTTCGTGCCATCCTCATGGCGCTGGCACAATCTCTGCTGCCGCTGCTCGTGGTCGGGGTTGAGGTTTGGGGGGTTCGGGGGGGGGGGTTTGGGTTAAGGCTCCTGTCAAACTGAGACGTCAGGAACGCGTTGATCGTCTTCGCAGCTGTCTTCTTTCGCTCTGAATATTTTCATTTTCGATGCTCAGTGCTCAAGGCGCGCTCAAGGTGCGATCGCACAAGTTGGACGATTGACGTTACGTTGCGAGACGTGACAGGCAGACGCATCTGAAATGAGTTTCTCCGGCACTCGATTGACTGACAGCGAATGGCGTCAATTCCGTCGTCCGAGTGTCACGTCGATCTTTCTCGAGATTCCTGTCACTCATGCGTCAGTCAGTCCAACTTCTTAGCCGTCGAGAATTCCTCCTCATGAAGTCAATGCAGAGCAAGAGAGAGAGAGAGAGAGAGAGAGAGAGAGAGAGAGAGAGAGAGAGAGAGAGAGAGAGAGAGAGAGAGAGAAGAGAGAGAGAGAGAAGAAAGAAAGAGAGCGAGAGAATAAATAAATAGAGAGAGAGAAAGAGAGAGAGAGAGAAAGAAAGAAAGAGAGCGAGAGAATAAATAAATAGAGAGAGAGAGAGAGAGAGAGAGAGAGAGAGAGAGAGAGAGAGAGAGAGAGCGGTCGAAACACAGAGACAACTCTATTTGAAGCTCAAATTTCACGCAGGTTTAAGGCTTTAAAGTTTAACACAGACAGAGGCAGACATGCACACATACATACACGTACACATAGACACACGATGCACATAGAGTCCTAGACTTTGGCCGCGTTTTCCTCTTTAAATACTCTTATGCTTCAGTTAGTTATGATCAGTGTCGTATCCAGACTCCAGGCCTTAGGAGAGATTGGGGGGGGGGGAAGGATTGACTCGAACGGAGGGGAAAGATACGCAGTTCAATGCAAAAATTTGTGTCAGTGCTTGGATTTTGGGGGCATTTTGTGTATCTGTCTGTGTGTGTGGGTTGGGGGGTTGGGTTGGATTGGAGGAGAGGTATTCCTCTTCAGGTCTGTATAAAACACTGAACAACATGATAGTGTGTATTAATAATGGAAATTTTGTTTCTAATAATAATAATAATACTAAAGTAAATTCGTTGTTTCTTTTCACAAATCTTCTAGCGCTTTCTTTTAATTCGATTCTAAGACTTATGATCGAAATAGACTCGACAGCCGAAGTAAAAGCTCTTGTAAAATTGCCATAACACGATTATTTTCAGGTAATGATATAAGCATATACTGTGTCTATCCAGGAGAAACAGTTCTTTGCGTCAGCATCCCACTACCGCCAGTTGTATCTTATTCTGCCCGATGCAGTTTTCTTTGTCGTCCAATAGTACACCACGGCGTGCGATTGATGGAACAGCGAAGTAGAGAAGGAGGAGATGGCGGCGATGAACCGTAGACCTATACCTGTCCGCCTCTCCCGCCGTTGTTGTGGGCGTGGTGTCGTCTGGACCTCTATATATATGTAAATCTAACAGGTGGTTCGAAGACGCTATCACACAGTGGACGACGACGCAGCAGACGACGAAGACAACTTTCTCTCGACCGAATCTCCTCCTCCTCGGCGCGTAGTAATCGACGTTCCTCCGAAATGAGTCCGGCCACGTCTTCTTCCGCCGTCGTCGTCCTCATCTTCTTCGTCTGTTCGGTCGTCGCCAATATCATTCCGCCCATCGACTCGTACTCAGCACCCGACCAGATGATCGCCGAGGGCGGCGCCGCAGTGGGGGTAAGAAGACCCACCCCTAACCCCTCAGGCCCGTCCCTCAATCTCTCTTAAGGTGATGATGATGACGACGATGATGATGACGATGATTACGTTGATGATAAGTATCATTGGCGTAGACGGTAAACTTGGATGAAAAAGTGGGGGCCCAACTCATATACCTGCTCCATTCCCTATAGTGGCCTCTCACAAACTTTTAGCATTTTAAATACTAAATTATGTATAGTTCTCCTGGAGTAATGCTGGTTGTTGCTATATTCGCTTCATTCACTTACTTTCAGATATGAACTTATATCGGGTATTTAGTTATTTCGTTCGATGTCAGAATCTGAAATTCCAGTTTAACCTTTAGACGGGGTCGATTTCCAGTCGAGGCCTCTACACTTCTTGGTAACCGGATTTGGGGTGAGGAGTGGGAAGTAAAAATACCTCACGAAACTCGCCAAGAAATGCCTCGATTCTGGTGACATCTGTTATCCTAATATTTACGTTATATATCTGACCAGTGTTTGCGACCACTATGTGTTGCCAAAACGGAACCGGAAATAGTAATAAACCAAATTTAGGCACAAGTGTCGTCTTACTCGTCTATACGAAAGATTATATCACTTTCGGTCACTTTATGTTGTGAAGCACACACGTTGGTCTTCGCATCAATATCGATTCCAATTTGAGACGAACTCCAGCATAGGCGGCGATCTGCCACAAAAATTGGGGGTGTCCACTGTCCAAACCTAACAATGGGATGAACCATTCCCTCTCCTTCCTTTTTAACGGTGGTTGGTGTCCCGCTATTTTTTACGTTTTAAAAGTAAGTAAGTGAGCAGTGGCGTAGCGAGGGTATCCGGCACCCGGGGGCAAAGTGTACCGTTGGCGCCCCCAACACTAATGACGAGGAAAAAAAGTTCGTCACATAGTTCTCTCGGCGCCCCCCTCAACTCTTTACGGCGCCCCTCTCCTTATACTCCTGACGAGCAAAAAAAGGTCGCCGCACATGTTTCTTCTTATTTATCATGCAATTCACTTACCCAAATACCCGATTTTGGCGCCCGTTCACCTCGGCGCCCGGGGCATATGCCCTCTGCCCCCTCGCTACGCCTCTGTACACTGTAAGTCAGTTTTAGTGCATTTTGGACACAAATCGCGTTCTTTAATTGAAAGTAGTGTTTTTGCTGTCTACAAAACCTGTCATGCAATGGACCAAGTTCGATCCCTCGATCGACTTATTAACCATTCCACAGACAGAAGATATTCGGCAGGACTTTTTCGTTTTTTAAGTCCCTCGTTTTCGTACATAACAGTCGTACATAATAGTGTATGATGTGTAGTATGAAACGACTGGGAGGGAGGTGCCCCATTTTGAGCGTTGGAGATAGAAATTGAGGAGGCCACTATTGATTGTCCTGCACATCTTAAGTAGTGATATTGGGGACAAACGAAAATATGATTTTTGTTGGAAAATTTCTTCAATTCACTAAATTTTTGCGTGTCTGTATATACACACCCACTGTTCAATAGGTCTTACATTGATTTCTGTCACACCGCGAATATAAGCTTCGCGGACTCTGATGCTGACAGCCAAACTTGAGGCAACTCTTGTGGATGCTAAAATTGTAGCGATTATGTGGGAGTGTCCAGCAGCTATTGGACACCCCTTGGCTCGAACCCGGGGTGTCCCGACACCCCAATGATCGCCGCCTATGAACTCCAGGCAGAAAACAAGCCGTTCCTTCGGTTACCGTTTATAGGTTAAAAATAAATCGCCCCGGCTGAAATAAGTTCATTCAAAACTTTTGCGCTATATAAAGTCGTAATCACTGCTTCGTTAACCCTCAAGCGACCGACATATTTTACGCCTTAATCTGACCAACTGGGGTCCTTTGGGACCCCATTTACCTTTACTGAAACTAGCGATCTTAAGCACAACTAAATGAAGTTTGTATAAAATTCAATGTATAATTATCTTAAAACAAGGCCTTGTCAGACCATGAACGTTCGGAGAGGGGGGGCAAGGGGGTGCAATTGCACTCTTGTGGAAAAATTGTGAAGTTATAAAATAAGTAAAATTCCTTGTTTCTTTCGTCACATAACCCTGTTTTGCACTTCCCCTGGAAACTTTAAAAAATTTCTTTCGTCACAGGACCCTGTTTTGCACCCCCTGGAAATATTTCTGCGGACGCTCATGTGTCCGACTTTTAACCACTTGTGCACCCTGTCCGACCTCTCTTTCTGCATTCTTCTGCGTAGACTACCTAATTAGGCCTAGATATCTGCAGTAAGCGGATAGGATGTCGCAAAATCACAGCATCACCAAATTTTAATCCCGTACTTGGCCAGTTACTGGCGAAAATTACATTTGCCACGATATGCCACCGATTGTTCGACACACAGGTCTGACCCTGAATAAAAATCTTCGGCAGCTGAGATATGAACATTAAGCCAAACGTCACGGAAAACAGCTAACTTGTCATCCTCCTGTCTTAGTTGTCTAGTGGATTTGTCATCAAATCTCGTGTTTCATATTATCACGAAACCGGGTTCGTGATTTCTTAACTTAGCATGATTTAAAGTGGCTTAGAAGGCATTACTGCCTGTGTGAAAGCCACTAGGGGCACTAACGGGGCTTGAACCCGCTCCGTCAGCCTGACGCTCCAGCACGTAACCCACTCTGCCATCTTACGCGCCTTGAATATCGCTGCCAAAAATATTGGTCTTCCTTTACGCGTTGACCATAAGCTAGTTTGTGGTTCGTGGTCACTCTTCTAGCTTCCAGCCAAAATACAGAGACCACAAAATGCGAGAATTTCGTTGTCAGTCACCGCATGTCTCCACTTGTCATGTTGTTCATCTGGGTTCGTTTTATTCCATTAGCGTATATCCGTCTGTTTGTCTCTCTATTGGTTTGCGATACAATATTGCTTATGATGTTTGGAGTTAGGTACAACTGCATGGTCTCCATAATTGTATTACATCGTGATCCAGAAGTTACACCGGGCATAGTACGCATGATCTATTGGTTGTGGTGTCTCCTGTATAGTTGGTGGTGGCTTTCTCTAAGAAATGAAGTCGTTTTTGCCAATGAATGGAGGAGCATCAGGTGGTGCATCAGAGGATATGCCATCTTCATCGTGTTGCTGTCGCACACATCCTGAAGGAGGTCCCGATGAAGACGAAGTACCCCCTCCCAGCGACTACCTCCGCGACCTCTACCGCTGCCAGTGGTGTGTCCAAAAGGCGAGTGGTAGGAGCGTCAACACCCGGTGCAAATTCTGCTGTTGGCCTTTACTCTTTTGCTCACAAAAGTGCCTTCGGTGTCACTTTGCTCAGAAACTTCTGATATGTGATCTTCATACTCAGAATCTGTACTATCACTTGAACTGCATCCGTCATTGTCACTTTCAACAGCTGCCAGTATCTGCTGTAAGGCTTGCACAGCGCTGTACCTATAGATACACGAATTACAGCGGACAAATAACCTACTGTATACAACAAAACCTATAAATTTCTAATTTTGACAGGAATCTCAAATTCCAGCAAGTATAGTAGCATTACAATGTAGGTATAGCAATAGCCACAAATTGGACTAATACGGTATAGGCTAATAGGTTGCATGGTATATACAGTATGGTGTACAGTAGGGTGGAGTGAAAAGTACGAAATTTTAAACATTTTCGAATTTAAAATTCTAATAGCGGGGGAAAGTTGTGCAAGGTATCAGTGATTTGTTCAGTGAAAATTTTGAATTTTTAAATTAACGTTAGGAGCCTCCCCAGAGACGATGAAGTTTGGGCATTTTGTGCAATTAATGCATTTTGGCGTATAGGCCTTATACATTTACGTACAACTGTGTTATTTTAATAATACAAACAACTCAATTATCCAAAACTGCTTTGTAAAGAGGTAAAAAGAATTACTAACATTTTCTATCACGACTTACATAAGCATAGGCCTATAGTGCTGTGGTAAAGTTCGTTATGTCTCATTATATGTTAAGTACAGTCCACACCGGATCAATAATACACAATAAGCGCTTTATTGCAAACCCAAATTTTAGTTGCTTTTCGTGAAGTCTGATTTCGTGTTAAAATATGGCATGAGCCTGCGAGATTCCTGCTTTGACTTGATGTGTCCTTCTCTTGCAATTGGGCCACATACAGCAGCACTGGCTTCAGCTACTGGCTTCACACATCTCTCAGTTGCCCGAGAATGGCACGTAAATCTCTGAAAGTTTAACTGCTGATCCGGGCTCTTTATCAAGGAAGAAATGTCCTGGTCTGAGAGGTTAGAAAACAAAGGAGGATCTGATGGTTGTTTCTGGTTCCAGTTAATTAAGTCAATATAACTGGCAGTATCAAAGTTGAGCACTGGAATTTCTAATTTTCGAATTCGTGTATTATCTGAAGTACGTCTAGCTTTCATTATTCTTCGTAGCGCTAGCTCTCTGATATGTTGCTGTGCATCTGATAACATTGCCAGCAGTAGATTCTCTTCATGTACAAAGTAACCGTTTCTCTGGATTGTCGGATCAACTACCAATTTAAGTTCTACAGGAAGGTATCGTGATAATGAAATTGTCTTCTAAAGGTGGCGCCCTCCATCCTTGCAAGATGGTTTCATTTTTATATCAAACCAGACTGGAGTGTAAACTTTGGTAGCATAAGTTGCTAGTATTTTCAAATTTTCGGTTAGGTTGACCGTTCCTACATATAAACGTAGGATTCGATTAGCTGTCGTAAGCCATCTTGAATGTGCGAGTTTCCCTGGGTTGCGTAATGCAGACAGTCACCAATTGTTACAGCTTTCCAAATGACCAGCAGATAAGTCTGATCTGTACTTAATTCTTCACATGTTACATTTGGCATCTCTCCTTCAATGACATCGAAACCAACAACAGGAAAGTTCTGACAAGTTTGTAGCTGCTGACCAAGTGGACCAGAAATTCCTTTAGGTCCTGTAGTTGACCCATCGAGATATTCAAACAAACGTCTAAGTGGAAGCTAATTTGCATGAAACTGGCAAATAAGCCACTGCAAAGGTCTCCCTACTTCTTCTAACAACCTGATAACACCTCCTGATTTCCCAGTATTAGTTACAGTACCATCGCAACCAATAGCAACCAGTTTCTGTAAGTCAGCTCTTTTCTCTTTTAACAAGTTCACAATACACTTTTTAATGCAAATAGCAGATCCTTTCCCCGGTGACACGTGATCAACATACTTAGATCCTGGCTCCTGAACATTTGTCACATGCTCCTCAATTACAGTTTTCATATGATGTATCCCATCTTTCTTCTCAGATACTAGTGTTTATCCTTCCTTCCTTCCATCGAAAGAAATACCTTCTATAACAGTGCAGTCCTCCTCTTCATTCAGTTCAATTCTGTTTCTTTTCCTTTCTCTTCTCACTTTGCTTCTGTCTATGACGAGGGTTTTATTGTCTTTATAAATGAGTCCAATGTCTTGAAGACATGCCGAAGATATGGCAGCTGCTGCCCTGTCTGATAAAGCATACTTGTCAGCTATTAAAGACACATTTGGCAGAGAAGTTCGCATTTGTGATGAAGTTTTCTTTGTTACTCTGAGTTTCTCGACGTAAAATCCCTGGTGGATCATATCTGTCATCATCAGGTGAATCACTATCTGAAGTACATGCTTCTTCATTACTGATGACTTCAACAGGAGCATCTGGTTACCTACTTGTGGATGGTTGTGATGCAGAAACCTTGGAGAGGTCTTAATTCTTGTCTTAATTCGTGCCAACCTCTTCAGAATATTCCGACATTCCGTGATGCCAATCCCTTCCATGGCCATACTACGATCACCTCGCTGATCCAACAGAAAGTCGCGCTCCTTTACAGGCACCTACTTTTCCTCCACACACGCACAGTGGCTGAAGTCTGAACACTTACACGCAGATAGGCCTATATCAAAAAGTTTGTTTCTGCAGTCTAATCGAAAGTCCTCAAGTTTATTTTGATAGAATGGTTGGTCTCTCTTTACCTTTAAGGGCTTTAACAGGTTCGTGTACTTGTCATGGAAAGACTTCATTAACTGCAGAACCCTAGTGTGTGAGACAGTGGGAATAGAAGCCTTCTCCCAAACTTAAGAAATTCAACTCTTTTTGAAACTAACTCTTAAAAATGGCTCTCCAAACACTGCTTCGTTTCATAGACACCTCAACCTTAACCAGTGTTGGGTAGTAACAAATTACAAGTAACAAAATTACTGTAACAATTACTTTTTTGAGTAACAAGTAACGGGAATTGTTACATATTAAATTTTGTAACAAAGTAACAGTAATAGTTACTTTTTTGAAGTAACAGTAGCAGATTTTGTACTATTTATTTTAATGTTACTTTTTGAAATTGTCGTCTATAATCTATATGGTTCTAAATTCTAATGGATTGCAATTCAATTTGCTAACTTAGATACATTACGTACTTAATTGGTTTGATCCCAATGCATGTGGAAAATGCACCCACGCACTGTGATGTTTGCATAAACTATTTACGGAAGAAACGCACCGCCTCCACTTTGAGTGGCAGGCATTACTGAGAGCAAATAGGCAATTTCTGACTCATTAACATTGACATCATCTTTGCTGCATGCTTACTTTGTTCAAGTGTCTGTCACATGAGAAATAGTATTTTAATGATCTGGCAATTGACGAATTAATGATTGGTTGGTATGAGACATGAGTCATGAGACATGAGATGACATTGACATGTTATGCTAACTATGTGCTTGCTGCTGGTGTGGCATTTAGCTGTACAAACTAAAACTGTTGCTGTCGTTATTTCGTATTGACATTGGAATATGATAATCTCAATTAATGTGATGCATGGCAGCTAATTTAGTAGTGGAAATACAGTTCCAGTAGTCATCTGTTTTCTGTATAAACCGTGCAAATTGTTCATGATATCAATTGAAAACGATTATAGTTGGTTGTAACAGAAAAGTAATTTTGTTACTTATATGGCTGTAACAGTAACAGTAACATGTTACATTTGAAATTTTGTAACAAGTAATAGTAACAAATTACATTTTAAACCCAGTAACAGGTAACAGTAACTAATTACTCTGCAAAAGTAATATACCCAACACTGACCTTAACTATCTCGTTTATAGTCTCCGCTGAATATTCTCCCTAAATAGTAACTTTGAGAAACCCCTAAATACAAATAATGATATATAGCGCAAGAATTTATTAATTTTTACAACAAGTATACGCATTACGCAATTGCGCAGTTACTCGCTTGTTAGGCAGCAACATATCCAATTGACCATTACCAATATTAGGCCTACTGAAACTTGAGGATGCTTGGGGAGGCTCAAGACATTAATCCAGTTCAGCGATTTTTGGCACAGTTTCTATTTACAACATGATACAACTTTTCCAAACTATTAGATTTACATTATTGAGAAAAACTTTTTCACTCC